>CAKNYM010042878.1:20590-32555 GCA_932195095.1 Andricus curvator | reverse complement strand
ATGTGACATATATATGACACTGAAACACGATGTTCAGTGATTATGACGCATTTTATGGAACAAATTTTCAGATATATTAAGAAGGTGGTCGAATTTTAATTGATTTTTTAAAAGTTTACTGTGTATTCAGTTTCGTTAGAATTAACAAAAAATGTTAATGAACTGCTTAATGTGTATGTATAAACTATAAAATTCAGAAAAGTATATTTGCCCTAACGTCAGTTTGCCGGAAATTCAAGTAACCCTATAATGATTCATCTCAAAGTTTACTTATTCGAATTAGTATTTTTTTATACTCTTTAATCATTGCCTTCGTCATAACTGATGAGATTGCTCTTTCAGTATCCTATTGCTTTTTTTTTTTTTTTTTTTTTTTTTATAAAATAGGTCAAGACACACGTGTAGTCGTCAGGGAAAAAATTGCCCTGTAAGATTTACTCTGACATCAGTTCTGTTAATTCTCTAAAAGTACAGTTCACGAAATTGAAAACTAATTTTTTTGATTAGTCAATATATGTGTACGTTCATATGAAAAGGGCCATTTTAACCCAACCCAACTGAAACTCGAAAATAGTAATTTTAGACCCTGACTCAGAAAAACGCGAAGATCTCATAAATTATCACCAGCCATAATGGATATATATATATATATATATATATATATTTTTTTTTTTTTTTTTTTTCATATAGACATACACATATGGCTGAGGGTGCACCTATACAATTATCAGTGACGAACTGGGTAACCAGGGGCAAAGGCGATAAGAGTAAATAAGACAAGAAAAATCATAACTTTACAATCTGAAACTTTTAAATCGATTTTAAAATGTATGAAATTGACTTAGAGGAACTAAGAAACGTTCCTACAGGACTGGATTTTAAAAATTTGTTTAAATATATTTTTTGGAAATATTTTCTTTGTAACTTTTAGTTAATTACTGACATTTTCAACTCGAAATCTAATTTCGTGTGGAGGTGAATTGTTACAAGAAAAAATTTTCAGTAAGTTTGAGATCGGATTAAATATGCATTGAAAATTTGTTATAGGCTGCATTTCTAGCTTTCCAGCCCGTGGCTACTAGCCAGTAAGCCACAACAGTTTTAAACAATTTTTATCTGAGGATGAATCCTTACTGTTTCGCTGCACAGCTCTTCTTCCAATAGGCTCCATTAGTTAGCTTGAAAAATAATTTTGGTTTTAACAGAATCCTAGATGGCATTTTTTCCTCGTGTGAAGATGCAATACGAGGCGAAATGTATTGCAATCATATGAGGGAAAAATGTCACTCAGGAGCCGTGCGTCATACAATATTTTTATCGAGGCGCAATCATAATGGCGATTTTGCGTCAAATAACCAACTAGCATAGAGTGTCCACTTCATGACCTGATATTGTTTTTTTTTAAATAAAAGAAATGGGTGTCTCGCTTTAGCCAACATTTACCGCTTGGCATCATGTACGGTTTCTAGGGTAATGGTTTTATCAAAATACCCCCAAGTTGCTCGCATTATTAGTGCAGGGAATTAATAAAGAAAAATTGATTGAATCCTTTTCTTTGAAAGGCATTTTTCTCCAAAACTAATAATGATACATCAGTGTTCTTTTTTTCAAACAAGCTATTTTCAAACACTTTCTAAACTGCCAATGCTTTCGTAGTTTCAATTTTCACAAACGAAACGATTCTTTCAAAGATATATGTTGTAGATATTATAGATATCACTACAGTGAACTCTGGCGTATTTCAAGACGCACTTATTCCAAGGCTTACATATTCCAAGTCCCTCATGCTGGGATATTCCAAATTGCGCAGTTCCGTCGCCTCCCACCACGGTCCCTGTACGGTCTCGCCCACGTCAGTGGTTAACCAATTAAAAAGAGGCCCGAAGGGCGAGAAGCCCTTGTTGATTTGAATTGAGTATTTTAGCATGACGTCATAGGAATGTATACGAGTTTTTGGAGAAAATATTCTTAACGTAAAAGTAAGCCATAAGTGTACGAATAGTAATATTTGTCAAGTGTAGAATGTATTTTCTGAGCCACGTTCCATTCTTTTGTCAATTGACGACCTTTCAGTTTCACGAGATAGAATTAAATATCTAAAACTTGAGGTTACTGTATCAGATCGATTTGATTTGAATAGGGTACCCTAACCTCAAATTTCAGATAGTTTATTGTATTTCGTGAAACTGAAAGGTTTTCAATGGATAACAGGATGAAACATAATTGCGCAAATACATTCCACACTTGAAAAATATTACTATTCAGACCTTTATAACTTACTTTTACGTTTAGAATATTTTTTCCAAAAAGGCGTATGCAGTCCCATGTGAAGATGCACCAACTATGCTAACCTTCCTGACCTTTCCAGCTATCCTAGCATGATCGTGACGCCATGCTACAATACTCAATATTCCGCGAAATATTTGAGTCGTTGATTGATTCTATTACATTGATTATTAGTTGGCAATCTGTACTATTTCAAGGTAATGTTATATTTGTCACGTCGTACGTCAACAAAAATACTTGAAAAATACTGACGTGCATGATGCACAAATACGTACACATGCTGACAGCGCGCGCATCGATACAAGGCCGGGACAGTCAATTAAAGTCGCTTGACAAAATCACCCCACGACTTGCGGTAGAGGTGGGGGCCCCTTCAGCCTTGAAATACCAAAATGTTTACGTTTCGCGAACCTTGAAATAAGCAAGAGTTCAATGTATTCATTTTACATTATATATATATATATATATATATATATATATATATATATATATATTAGAGTGGTCAAAAAAAGCGACTGTTTAAATGTTCATGGGCGCGTGAAAATTCAATTAGCCTACGAAAAATCAGAATATGCCTATTTTTTTTTGTTTCGTTGTAGAGTCATTTTTCAGCTTTCTAAAATGTTTTAAAAAATTTTGTTAATGTAATGTAAAAGTGATAAAACTGTGAGTCTACTCTAAGGATTCACCTGCTTGGCGACAGGATTAAAAAAAATTGTAATGGATTGAAAACAATTTTGAATTATGACGAAACTTTAATGAATTCAGTAACTTTCAAATGAGCTTACAAAAATGCAAGGGAATTCAAAAGAATTATATGAAATGCCTAAGAATTCAAGGTGAGGTTGAAAGTTAAATAAAAACTTTAAAAAATTAAAAACAAAAATCCACTGAATTAAGTATAAGTGAGTAAATTTAGAATAATTCAAGTAAAGTAAAAAAATTGAAGGGAATTCCAAAGAATTTAAAAGAATTCATGGTGAATTCAGATTCAGATTCGAGGTGAATTAAAAAAAAAATCAAATGAATTGACAAAAATTTGAAAATATAAACAAATTAATTGAATTGAGTAAGTTTAAAATAAATTTTAGAAAAAATTAAAGAGAATTAAAAAGAATTTAATGAAATTCCTAAAAATTTAAGGTGAGCTTTAATGACTTCAAGATGAATTAAACAAAATCTTTTAAAAAATCCATTAACCTGATTAAAATTGACTGCATCTAGAAGAATTTAAAAGGATTTAAAAGAATTCAGTGTAAATTAATAAGAATTCAGGGCGAATTCCAAATGAATTGCAACAAATATTGGAGAATCTCTTCAAATCTTTGAACCCCTACGAAATCCCTCATTTCTTGTGAATAAATTCTTTGAAATTCATTAAATCCGAAAATATTTTCAATCCTTTGAATCTTTTGAAATCCTTTGAAACTTTTCAAAGCTCTTGAAAATGCATGGGAATCTTTTGAAATACCATAAAATATTTGAAATCCTATTAAATTACTGAAATCAATTAACAATTTCTTTATAATCTTTTAAAATAACCTAGAATATTTCTAATCCCTTAAAATATTTTAAAATACCCTGCAATTTTTTAAAGCTCTAGAAATTGCCAAGGAATTTGAAAAACACCTTAGAATATTTCAAATCCTTTGGTCATTTTATCAATTAATCTGCAGAACCAATTATATAAAAACTTTTTAAAAATCAATTGAATTATGTAAAATTAAGTATATTTAGAAGAATTCCAATGAATTAAATAATTCAAAAGAATTCAGGATAAATTAAGAAGAATTCAGGGTGAAATCCAAAAAATAATTTTAAATCTCTTCAAATCTCTAAAACCCTACGAAATAACTCATTTTTCTTGAAAATCCACTAAAATGTTATTAAATCTCTTAAAATTATTAAAATCAATAAAAAATTCTTCGGAATTTTTTCAAATTCCCTAAAATATTTTAAATTAACAGCTCTTGAAAATGCCATACAAGTTTTAAAAATACCCTACAATCTTAAAAATCCCTTCAAATTATTGAAATCTGTTACAAACTTCTCGAAATCTTTAAAAATAATCTGAAATATATCAAAAGAATTCAAGACAATTCAGAAATAGGTATAGATTTGAATTAAATAGTGATTAACCCACGAGTTTATTTATTCATAGAAAAGTGACTAATAGTGACTGTGTGTGGCAGCCCTGATTATTTTTTTACATGTACATCTTACAGGAATTCCCTGATTATTGCTATTTTTTCGAAAATGATCTTGGAAGCTTTGATCTTATTATAAATTTTTTTGAAGTTTCATTAAGGAGCTGCAAATAGCGTACCATAGGGACCAAGTCTTGAAAATAGGGTACTTTAGGAACCTTAACTGAATATAGGGTACAATAGGGGATATAGGGACCGGTCTGTGAGGCCTCTGAAAATATAAAGTATAAAATAAAATTACTAGCTCGAAATTCCGAACAATATGGTTTGCTCCAATGCTCCAATCTCTCAGCTCCAAACTCACGAAACGAAACCGAACGAAACGAAACCGAAAAAAACGAAACAAGAACAAAAAACACGGAACAATAAGAAAAGACACGGAACAAGAAAAAATACGAAACACTGCGAAAAACACTGAGAGAAAGACGAATTTTATGCAAGGAACACCGTCCCGTACTCGGTCAGAAGACATCAACAGAGTCAACAGTTGTTTGCCATGGTTACAAAATACAAAAGGGCTTGATCTATTAGGTATTTTCACTGCAACCACCAGCTAACTTCACTTCGTTGAGTGCTGGGAGGAAAAAGAAAGGACCAAATGCATGGTATTCGGTCCATTTTTACCCTACTTTGCTAATATCTTCGTAAAAACTAATCTTTTCTATATAAGTGTATTTGAATAATAGTTGTTATTTTTTCAAACTATTTAATGAAATAATTAAATTATAATAATTATTATGCATTACGAAGTTATTACAAAAAGAAGGTTTTGTCTCATGCATTTCGTCCATTATTTTCCCCTCATCACTCAATGAAGTGAAGTTAGCTAGTGGTTGAAGTGAATATACCTAATTGAGTATTTTGGCATGACGTTACGGCCATCGGACGCCACCCTCAGGGTGGCGTTCCGTGGCAGCGTCAAACTTGGGCTGTGTTCGAGACTTGACTGGCAGCACTAGTACTACCAGTAGATTTTTTAGGCGTTCGGAAACCGCTGACAGTGCCATTGCTGACAACTGTAGCAAAGATATTATAAACGTAGATGCGGTACGGGGTGTCATGGTGGACTCCCATGGCAGATGAAAGCAGAAACTCATGAGAGTGAAAGAGACGGATAGATCTATTTGTCTCTTTCACTCTCATGAGTTTCTGCTTTCATCCATTGCTTTCATCTGCCATGGGAGTCCACAATCAGAGTGGGGAACCATATATATATGGACATCACATTTTCTGCCATATCGAGGTGCTGCTGAAGTCGAACGCTGGTTTTCTCGTTCTTCGTAAAATATGAATAGCTCAATGTCTAGGCACACCGAAAATACATATTTGAAAGAAATAATGAAAAATTAATAATGACAGAAGCACTGATATTATGGTCATAAATAAACTGAATTGTGAGAGTAATACTCTCAAAAAGATAATTATGTTTATATTTGTTAAATATTTTAATTTCCAATACGTTCATGTTTTTCTATGAATGATAGAATGTATAGAATTTTTTCAAATCTGAAGCTTCAGACAGGTTTTTTGTACATGGTATTTTTCAAAAATGTTAACAAACGTTCTCTCGAAAATCGAATTTTTAATTAAAACAAAAAAAAAACGAAACAGAAATTTCGAGATAAGCCAGTGCTGAAAAAGATTTTTTTTATGAATATTTTTGTAAATTAAAATAATCAAACATTTATACCAGAGAAAAAACATTTTTAATTTTTTAAGTTTATGAAAATTACTGGATAAAAAATTTTGGTTGAAAATGTACATAGTATTTTTTCAAATTAGAAACGGGCACGTGTTTTTACATTAATTTGTTTATACAATTTTTGTGCAATGATTTTTATTTTAAATTCAAACAATAATTTTTAAAAACTTTAAATATTAAACAAAAATTTCATTGATAAAAATACTTCATTATCGTATTTTTGATAAATGAATAATGTTTATTAAGAAACAATTTTGTAATTATGTAAATTCTGGAATTTTATAATTATGGAATATTCAAGTTCGCATATTAAATAATTCGGGAATTTTATTATTTGGGAATTTTTTAATTCAGTAATATTATGAACTGTTCGGGAATTTTATTATTTTTTGAATTTTATTATCCGGAAGTTTTATTTTTCGGAATATTTTAGTCGTCCCACAAAATCGCTGTATACCCAATTTTTATTCCTGGGTCTTGGCGATTTTTTTCCTAGTGCATTTCGGTCACTGGTAAACCGGGGTGAACTTAATAGGAATTATCTCTCAGGAAATAATTTACTACAATAAATTGGGTAGCCTTTTTTGACCTCTAGGTATGTTAAAAAATGTAAACTTCAAAAAATTCAAAAATACTGCAAACAAGAAATTTTTGAAATATTTTGTTTAGGCGAGGATAACCAAGCTGTATGCTATATATATTTGCTGTATGTCTTTCGATTCCGAACCAAAACCGTTTGGAGTTCCAGGATTAGAAATGAACGTCTTTTAATACTTGAATCATTATTTAAGAACAACTAAAATAGTATAATTTCAGATAAATTTGAAAGAAGGACTGTTGAAAATTAGGAGTGCTTGAAAGAACTGAACAAATGTTTAGTTTCAAAAGCTCTATAAAAGGGTACCTGTTAAGGTTTATTTGTTTTTTAATCATTTGGCACCCCCGCAAATTATTTTTGTGAGAAAATAACACCTGATTTTTGTCAAAATTAAAAAATATATATTTCATGTTCACTCAAAGTAAATTTTGTTTAAAGTGCTTGCTTCTGGATAAATTGACTCTATTATTGTTTCTGATTTCATTCTGTCACTCATGGATTGTGTTTTTCATAGAAAACATTGAAATCTGTTCTTTGTTTCACGTTTATAAAATAATAATTAAAGGTCATTCAAAGTAATTTTCTGTATAAAATATTTATCTATAAAGAATATTTGTCAAACTATAGAACGGATTTATTCGCCCAAAGATACAAACCTAAATTGGACTATAATACAAACAAGTGGAAAAAATGAGATGTAAGCCACACTGTTAAAAAAATCTGATCGAAATTTAATATACATGTGAGTAAAGTCATTTGCACATACCGTACATTAATTTTAATATACCATCATGTTGTAAAATTAATATACACGTATATTAAAGTCGGTAAAACAGAATGCGTGAAAACAACAAGTCCTTTGATACCTTCAGATCTTGTCAAATTTTAAAAACTAAAGCAATAACCTTACATTCGTCGACTAAATTCTTACTTACAATTAAAGTGCAACGTACGGGTGGAATTATTCCTAAAATTCGCTGCGAACGTTAGAATTTTAACGTGAGTACAGGTGCTTGGAGGTTAGGTTTCTTAATTATTTGTTTAATTGAACTTGTCTCTGAAAAACCAGTGTAGTTTACATTCATCTAGGAGAAAACATTCTTTTTTATCATTTATAATTGAAAATTGCTGCCAGAATTGTTTTTAATTTTTGTAAAGTGCAAATATCGGACTTTTCTGATAAATGATCAATATGCGGTATATGAAATTTAATAACATAGTCTCTTAATGGCGATTCCGTATACCTAGGTTTTAGATTTAATATACAAATGTATATTAAATGTATATTAAAATTGCAAACATTTTTAACAGTGCAAATTTTGTGAAGAAAATTAACCTTGGCCGACCTATAAATATTCATTTTATTGCTCGAAAGATTAACAAAAATCTCTTCGAAACGCTTTCATTACAACCATTTTATTGAAGAACGATATTGTTCATAAAAATAATAACAGTATAATTTTTACATACATTTCTTAAAATAAAAAATTACCAATAAGATTTGTAGAAAGTTTTTCAAAGAATAAAATGATTGTCCCGTAAGTTAGAACTGAAAAATTAATATTTCAAAAAAATTAAAGTTGTACTAAATTGAGCTGGACTTGCGACCGAGAGAAATCGGGAAATGAAAGTGAATTTATTTTTTGTCCGGGAAATAAAAAAAAACCTTTTGAATTTATCAGCTGTAAATATAAATTAACGCATGCTTTTAACAACTGAACTGTAGTACGACTATTCAAGATTGAAGAGTAATTGATTTTACAAGATGATTCTGGATCTGTTCAAAATTATATAACTTACATATTTTAACGTTAAAATTTGAACTAATTTAATTCGAAAGCCTTAATAGCTAGACAAATGTAAACATCCGATTGAGTCTCCATAAACAATATTCAATTTAAAAATAACTTCAAATTAATAGATTCCTACATAAACGCCTTCATTAAATTTCAAAATCTCATTCAAGTATTATTTCAGTATAAAATATTCCATTTTTAACCCATTCAATTTGAAATTTTTGAATTAACAAAAAAAAAACATAACAATTTTCAATATTAAACAACTCGAAACTGAATTCACAATTTCAGAGTGATAAATTTAAACTGTGAATGTTACAATTATCATTTTTCTATTTTTTAATTTGTAATTTGGAAGTAAAAGTATTGATTTTTTATTTGCAACTAACAGTTGAACAATGATAAATTTAAAAAAATTCAAATAAATTGGAGGTTTTTTAATCTTTCGAACAAAATCAGTACCGGGCCCCAAAATTTCTTTCGTCGGCCCTGAAGTCCGTGAAGTATACCGAAAAGTGTGGGTCCGTTTGAAATTATAAAGTATGCACTTGTCATATTGCATCCTTTAAAAATTTAGGTATATATTTGATATTTAAATCAAGATGTTCTTACAAAATAAAAAACTTCGCACCGTTTGGGAATTATCATTAATATTTTTTTTAACAATTAATTTAGCAAATTTTGGTTGACTTATTACTACTTTTTGTATTTATGTGGAAGCCCTATATAAATTGATTAATTCATTCATTCATTGATATAATATAATAATTAATTAATTATGACTATTTTCTGAAATAAAACCAAGCTTATTGCCACCATCTTGCTCCCAGTGATATTACACATCCTTTTTAATCCATTAATTCCAGTAAAAATTGCGTCGCACAAAACTCCACGGTATTGCCGTGATTGATGACGTTTTTCGGTCGACAGCCAATCACAACGCTCCAAATAATAATTTTGTCTACGTTGGCATCACTGCAACAGTGCTCATCGCCCTTGCCACTCTCGCAGTAGTAATTTTTATGACGTCACACCATACTTTCAGTACTCCCAGTCAATTCTCGAACACAGCCTTGGCGCGAAACGCCAAATCACTATACATTTCAGCCAATAACAGTATGTCTGTGGATTACTAGGAGAATATCATTGGTTGAAATGTCTAGTGATTTGACGTTTTGCATTTTGCACAAAGATTAACGCTATCATGGGACTTCAACTCAATCTAAGTCGATGCAACTTCGATGCACCGATCAAATCTCATAAGAACAATATAGAGTACGTTTTATCAAATTTTGCGCTCTCTATCTCTTTTACTGTAATGGACTTTCTGCCCGCACTGGTCGGACGGACAGAGGTATAAATGCACCATAATCCTACTGCATAGTACGAAAAATAAGTGCTCTTTCATACGATTTCAGATCAGCAACTTGCGGACTGATGTTCATGGTGCAAAACTAATCGTAGGTGGCAGCACCGAGCCGAGTACTCTATCAATGACATACGAATTTCAATACAAGAAATTTTGTGAATAAGTATAAAGTGCCACTTATACCTTGTAAGTATCACAAAATACATTTTTCAAAGTTTTTTATTATATAGAATTCGTAAAAGGTTCATAAATCCTTTTCTGGCAGTCTCTTTCAAAGTGGGGTTAGCTTTACCATATTTCACCATATATCTTATTGTATGTATAATAATTTCAACTTCAAGTAAAATTTACCTTCGTCTGTAAACACTTAACATATATTGAATTTTATTTACCCTCATATATTTAATTATAAACATTATAAGCAACCGGATATCAAATGCTATATTGAATTTCATCCCTCTTCGACAGAGGGTCAAGTACTCGGCTCAATGCTGCCACCTATTATTAGTTTTGCATCACGAACCCCCTTGTGCAAGTCATGAGTTTTGAAAATAAAGATTTTTTCGCCCGCGGAAAAATTTTCTAATAGCGGTAATTGAAATGTTACATTTCTTTGTTATTAAATAATAAAATGAGTTTCAACTGATAGGCAAATGTATTGAGCTAAAGATAATTATGGAAGAATAACGGCGATGCATTGAATGGATTTTTCAATGTTTTCATGAAAAGAAACAAGCACATGTAAATCAGCTTATTCCTCTCCAAGTTATGTGTGCATGAGCTTCGGGTTTGTCGTGTTTTGTATGACTTTTCCAATAAAATAATCTTTTTGTGTACATGATGCGTTTTTGACATTTATTAATATAATAATATGTTTTTGCAAACAATTACCTGTATAAGTTTTGCGATACAGAATTTTTTGAAACGCATCAATTCCTGAAAAAAATAAACAAAATCTAGTATAGACGCTGATTACGCGCTTTTCTTTCTTACTTTCAAAATATCAGAAACAAGCATGTTGATTATTATTTTTTCACACAAAAGTATGTGTAAGTGTAAAAATAATTGTCGCAAATTTGAAAAATAGTGTCATACAATTTTTCAAGTATTAAAATTATGTGTAGTCTGAAATCAAAAAGTGTGCAATGGAAAATTAACTTTATTTTTCAAAATCAAAATTTCCAGTTTTATAACCTTATATTTTAAAACTTTTAAAAATGAACTTCAAAGTTTATTTAAAATGTTATTATTTAGTCGACAAACGATTACAAATTCTATTTAATTATTCCCATCTTTTCCCGTTTCTTCACTTAAATGCGAACTAAAATAATCGAGCCCAATAAACGAGGCTCTATCAGCTGGCTCGTCTACATCTGAAATGTGGGGTCCACACTGTCAAAGATTGATGATGCGGTCAAATGCTGTGTTCTTACAATAATATTTTTTTTAAGTTGTGTCGAGCATAAAAGTTGAGTGAAATATGTGCCACCAGACTCCGCATTTTGGTGCCCATCGCGAGTACCGACCGAACTGGCAACCGGAGTTGACATTTAATTGGTAGTTTTCTTTTTGCATCTTTTATACTCAAATGATGTACATAAACGTGCTTTACTGTCGGCTCTTGCATTTCTCAAAGTTTGAAGCCGACATTTCACATATGAAAAATATTCTTTGGTACAAAAAATGCATCCAGTTTTAACTTTTCATTTCATTGAAAATAATTTTTTGTGAAATTCCTCCTCGAATAAAGTACGTAAACGTAGTTTATTGTGTTCTCACACATTTTTCAATGTTTCAGCCTAATATTTTATTTACAAAAAAAGTTCTTAGATTAAAAGAAAAATTCGGAAATTTGAAAAAAATGAGGTCGGTAATGTAGGTATTTATGTCTGTCACATGTGTTTTTTTTAGAAACCAGTAAGAAGGCTTGCATTAAAAGGTATTAAAAATGTAAAATCCCTGATAATGCCTTTTCTGTCCTTCGTTTTTTAATCCTCATTAGGCGGC
>CAKNYM010042878.1:0-20580 GCA_932195095.1 Andricus curvator | reverse complement strand
CGATCGGAACTGCCAATCGTAACCTCAAATAAATTAAAAACACAATTACACACGAATACATCTCTTTATCGTAAAATATTTGCCTTGTTCAAATATTATCAATTGAAAAAATATAAAATCATGATAAAAATTTAAAAAAATTATTTTTCACCACAGCCATGCTATGTTTTAAAAAGCTTTTTACCTCATTATTATTCGAAAAACAGTAAATATAAGTATAGCGAAATGTGCTAAATCAACAGGAATTGAAAATGTTCTATTTCTTGGTTGCTTTTTTGGTATCCAAATGTATTCAGAAAAATATTGTCGCCGCTGTGTACAGAAAGGGATTCAATTTAAGAGATAACTTCTACTGCTGTGGATATTCAAAACGGGAGGACAAAAAGGGGATCCAGAAGTGTTCTATATTTTTCACGTATCACTGTATGCATGAAATTTCCCAAGACAGTGGAGTCTGACCTATTTCTTATCTCCCTTATTTTGCGTCTCCTCTATTTCTACTCGGACGTACACGGTTATTTCCATTTGCGCAGTTCCGACACCTGCCACTACGGTCCCTGTATATTCTCCTCTGCGTCAATGGCTGACCAATTAAAAAGAGGCCCGAAGAGCGGGAAACCCTTGAATTGAGTAAAGGCATAAATGCACGACATGGTCAGAACATTTCTGACCACTTTTGTTACGTTTATCGACAGAAATCGTCAGGAAAAGTCAGAATTCGTGAGAAATTTTCAGAAATCGTCAGAGCTTGGGTTCGAAGGATAATCCTTTTATTAGGGGTCCAAGAATAGAATACCATAAAACCTAATCCCTGTTATATTTCGTAGGTTATTTATATTATTTATTTATATTTATTTATGTATATTCTCTTTTTACTTATATTTAATTATTAATATTTATATATTAAATCACTCTGCAAGGTGAATCTGAAAATTTTGTCGGTTTTGACGTATCTCTTTCTCTTTACAAGATACATTATATCTAATCTAATTTTAAATTTTGTAGGAACATTTTTAGGCAACTGAAATCGCCGAAACCCGTAGATTCTGAATTTCTAAGTTTTTAATCTGTATATGCAACATTGAAAAAAAAATTATTTTCAATTTTTAATCCTTTTGGGTTGGCCTACCTGTGGTCCTAGCCGATGAGCTACCTGCTAGGATGTGAATTAGCATATCTTCAGAAATCGTCAGTCTCGTCAGGAATGGTCAGGATGTTCAGAAACGGTCAGAACTTCTGACCATTCGTGAAGATTTCTGACTTTCTTTTTAGTAGGGGAATAGTAATATTTGTGTATTTTCTCAGTCATGTTCCATTCTTTTGTCGATTCACGACCTTCCAGTTTCACGAAATAAAATAAAATATTTAACCTGCAGGTTAGTGGTACTCTAACCTCAAATTTCGGGCACTTGCTTGTATTTCATGAAACTGCAAGGTCGTCAATCGACAAAAGAATGGGGCATGACTGAGAACCACCTAATCCAAGCATTCTACACTTGATAACTATTAATATTTAGACCTTTATAAATTACTTTTACGTTCAGAATACTTTCTCCAAAAAGTTGTCTGCACTTCTATGTCACTCCTATGCTAACTTTCCTGACATTTCCACTCATCCTTCCATGGCCTGATGTCATGCCACAAAACTCACTAGTCTAGTCCGCGAAATATTTGAGTCGTTTTTTGATTTTATTATATTGAGTTTTAGTTGGAAACTTGTCGTACTTCAATAAAAACATTTGAAAGATACTTAAAAAATACTGACATGCTAAGGGGTCGCGACTTTTTCAACTCCGTAAATCGGGGCTGTCTGAACAGTTTCCAATTGGAATACATAATATTGCGCAACCTCCGCATGTAATTACCCGCGTACTGTGTTTTTGTCCCTACGCTGCTGGTGTTTTTCATGCAACAGTCGCAACCGTCTCTAGCCCTTTAAGCTGAGAAACTCCGTGGGCCAGCAGTTCTAGGAATGTCGGGTGTATTTATCGGTATATTATTATTGATAATATTTATTGATTTCAAATCGACCGCGGTTTTCGGCACATGCGCAGTTGAAAAAATTACTTAGAGCAAGCGCAGCGATACAAGAACGGGGCAGCCAATGAACGTCGCTTGAGAAAAATATCCTGCCCATTCGCGGTAAAGGTGGGACCGTACCCCCTCCAGCGCAGAAATAAAAGAAGCGTTACATTTCAAGGACGCAGAAATAGGGGCGGCGACTCCACTGTACTTTTTAATGCAAGCCTTCTTACCGGGAACGGTGTCAAAGCGGCAAATCGAAGAAATTATCTATATGTATCGTAGAGATAAAAATGTATCGATACTTTTCGATACGACGGCATATCGATATGTATCGATACTTTTCCCATCACTTGGCCTTTACTACAATTCGCTCCAATCGTTCTGAGCTCGAAGAGGAGCTCAACCTCTTTGAAGGATATAATTTGACGGCCATGCAGTCTCATAAATTTCATTGGTTGAGCACCCCATCGAGCTCAGAGCGAATTGTCGTTAACGCCAACTATCATGTACATTCATATCAGTGGTTCAGGTTAGCTGAGTATGCATTAGAATGCAAAAAGTAGAATACTGTTTCTTCTGTACAGTACAAAAAAAACGGCATTATATCGGTTGTATTATAATCCGTGCTCCTCTAAGATATATACATGGATCAGGAATACCGCCCTGAGATCGAGTCGAAACACGTGTGCTGCGGTAAGTTTCTTCATCATTAAAACTAATTATAGTGCATGACACGTGAAATTCCATTGGTAAATTGAAGCAATCCATGTGGAATTTCATGTTCAATACGAAACATAATTTGCAGTTACAAATATCGCATAAAACATGAGAGATATGCAAAAATGGGTGGTATCGAATTTTGAAGGTGCCGTCCCGTGTGGGCAGAAACTCATGTGAGTGAAAGAGACAAACCCTGCCGATGAAACGGCACTGGGCGGCCAGTGCCGTTTCAGTGACTGTTTGTGCTGATTTCGGCACCTAAACGACACTCAGAGTGATGCGACGGTCATATAATGGTCCTATTGTATTCGTCACGTACCGGGCGGGCAGAGTGTTTTACAGTAGTTGGCCGCCACCAACCCGAATCCCTTCTAAAAAATTTTCTTCAAATTATTAACACTTTTTTTAATTTATGAATTTTCTCATTATATATATTTTATACTTATAAATTATATACTAATATACTATTCTGCAGTTGAATTCCAAAATGTTGTCTGTTTTGGCGTATCTCATTCCACTTACGAGATACATTAAGTTCATTCCAATTTTAAACTTTTCAAAAAAAAGTTAGATATCTGAAATTATCGAAACCCGTAGATTCTGGATTTGTAACTTTCGCAGAGGTAATTTCAAAATTTTACAAATTTTAATTTCTCAGTTTTAATCCCTTTCAGCTGGTCTACTTGGTAGCCTATTCGCAGGTATAAAGGGAACTTCTGCAGGCATTTAAAACTGGAATCTGAGTAGCTTTAAACGAGCAGCACTGAAACGGCACTGGGCTGTGCATGCCGTTTGAGTGCCGTTTCAGTGCTGTTCAATCGGCAGGGAATAGATCCGTCTGTGGGACTGCACCTTCAGTTCCTCGAAAACTCTACCAAAGATATTAGGGAGATTTTGCATATCGTTCCGTAGCATACAGTAAACGCTAAACGATACGCTAACGAACGTCGGATAGCGGAAAATGTTAAGTTAAGGTCTTGGAGCATGCGCAGAAACGTCACGTGACTTTAGCGTTTACCGTATGCTACGGAACGATATGCAAAATCTCCCTATTACAAGCCCTGATGCGGCACGGGTGTCAGAGTGGGGGAACTATATATATAGGACATCACATTTTCTGCCATATCGAGGTACTTACTGCCTTCACCGTACTACGAAGTCGAGCTGTGGTTTTCTCGGTCTTCGTAAAATATGACTATAAGACAGTTGACAGATTTTTGAAGGTTAGAGGAGTTAAACATGTAACGCTACATAAACACCGCACTTCCGATTATAATAATAAGTTGTTCAATATTAAACCGAATAATAATAAATCAACTGAATTTTGAGAGTAATACTCTCAAAAAGATAATTATATTTGTTAAATATTATTATAATTTCGAATGCGTTCATGTTTCTATAAATGATAGATATGACTTTAAATTATAATTTTTTGTACTTTAAATTTTAATTTTTATTACTAGACTGAACCGAAATTTCAGTGCATTTAAGAATGTATAGCATTTTTGCAAATCTGAAGCTTGAGATAGGTTTTTTGTACATTCTTTTTAAAAAATTACAAAAAACGTTCTCGAAAATCGAATTTTTAATTTAAGAAAAAAAAACTCAAAAGAAATTTCAACATAAATCAGGGATGAAAAAAAAATTCTTTGATAAATATTTTTTTAAATTAAAATAAGAAAATATTTATACGAAAGAAAAAACTTTTTTTAAGTTTAAAGTTTAAAAAAAATATTGTTCAAATTCAAAATGGCAATAATTGAAAAAAAATTTTCCTGGATACAAAATATTGGTTGAAAATGTACATAGTATTTTTTTTTAATTACAACAAATGTTCTCAAAAATCGAATTGTTAATTAAAAAATAATGAAATAGAAACTTCGACATAAATTAGTGCTGATTTGAATCCTGCAAAGTTTGTTTGGAAAATGTTATTAGGTTCTAAGGAAATTTAGGGAGAGTTCTTTCTCCCCTTTGAGATGCACGTGTTTTTACGTTCATTTGTTTATACAATTTTTATTTTAACTTCAAACAATAACTTAATAAAAATGTAAATATTAAAGAAAAATTTGTTTCATAAAAATATTAAATTATCTTGTTTTTAATAAATAAATATTTATTAAGAAATAATTTTTTTAATCATTTAAATTCGACAATTTTATAATTAGGCAATTTTACGTCGGGTATTTTCAAATTCGGTAATATTATAAACTCTTCGGTAATTTTTCAATTCGGGAATTTCATTGTTTTTAATTTTATTACACGGTAATTTTACTGTGACAAGAATGTTATTTTTTTGGATTTTTCAGTCGTGCCATTTTTTTTAAGCATGCGTGGAATTTTTGAGCATGAAAATACACTAAAGGAAAAATGGCTAATTACATGCAATTCGGCATTACATACCAAATTCAAAATTTTGAAAATTTGCTGCAAATCTAATTTCAACTCCTGGATCTTGTCGATTTTCTTACTGTATTTATTTTAAAAAAATTATAATACAAAAATTTTTTATACCACACATTTTTATTGATCATACCTCATTAAATACCAAAATTAAAAATTTTAAAATTCTCTGTATATCCAATTTTGACTACTGGGTATTGCCGATTTTTTTCTTACTGCATTTTGGTCACTGGAAAATGGGGTGAATTAAATAGGAATTATCTCTCAGAAAATAACATTTTAAAACCCGAAAAAATTGGGTAGACTTTATTGACCTCTAGGTATGTAAAGAAAATTTTAACTTTAGAAAACTTAAAAACTCTGCAAACAAGAAATTTTTTAAACATTTATATATATATATATATATATATATGTGTGTGTGTATATATGTAATAATTATAGAATTATTAATATATCCCTAATTTAAAATTGTTCAATTCAATAATTAATTTAATTATTTTTAATTGATTTAAAATGTTACCTAAATTCCTTTAAAATATAATTTTTCAGACAGATTGTCAGAATTAATAAATTAATCAAACAAAAATAGTGCAAGAATAGTGCATTGAAATTTTTCGTATGCGCCTGTGGACTGAAAGACTTAATGTAAATTTAAGGTTTGAATACTTTGGTGTATCAAATTTCTGCTGTATATATTTTTCAATTCTAAAATATCTTATTATTTTTTCGCATAGTTTAGATATAACTGAAGTAATTTTTATACTTCTCAGTAGTGTTGCATTGACAATTTCTTTGTAATTTCATGGACAAATTGAAGGTTTTCACTATGTAATGAATTATTCACCAAAATTATATTAAAGTTCTGTTTTTTGTTTGATTATTGAAATCCTATAATCTTTTTTCACATAATTTTATTAATTATATAACTTGGCTGTGATTTGCATAGATCTGAAACGTTTCAATAAAAATTCAAATTAATAGTTAATTATACCTACAATTTAATGTTTTCACCATTTTGGTAACGCATTTAGTCTCAAATCACAACAAATTATTTTGACAGCATCTTTTCCAGATAAATAATAGTAAAAGCCATAATTACTTTTAAATTGTATTTTTGGACTTGATTAACCTTTCGGCAGTCGCGCTGTTGTAAAAAGTACAACAGTACCGATTTTTTTGGTACAAGTCGCAACTCGAATGCACGGGAGACGTGAGACCACCATGTATGCCTTCCCCCACTCTTCCCTCACCACTTCACTGCTCAAAAATACTAACATCGATTTTTGGTCTCCAAGCCTTAACTTTCCAAAGCAGCCCCCTTGACACGGCGCATATATGACTTTGTCAAAAAACAATCTTTTTTAGAATTTCACAGTGTGAATAGAGTCTCTGATTTTTGGGCTCCTCAAAAATTCCAACACCCAATTTTGGGCTCCTACCCTTAACGTTAAAAAGCAACCCCTTGGTACCGGGCAGATGTGACTTTGTAAAAGAATTATCTTTTTTAGAAATTTACTTTGTAAATGAAGTTTCTGATGTCTGAGACTCAGAGTTTTATATGGTGAATAGAGTCTCTGATTTTTGGGCTCTTTGAAAATTCAAATTCGAATTCATAGATAGGCGTTTGATTTTTTAGATGTAGGGGTGGTTTTTGCAAACAAAAAATTAAGCATTCGTGAGCCCAAGAAAAGCCCAACACTACTTTCTATTTTGTTTTTTCCATGTTTGAGTTTTTACTTAGGGGTTCTTTTTTTGTACATAGGATGGTTTTTGATAATTTTGTTTGGTGCATTCAAGAGCCCAATATAAGCCAAAAATTATGATGAACTTTATTTTTTTCAGATTTTATTTTTGACAAGAGGGTGGTTTTTTTTGCACATAGGGGGTGGTTTTTTTATTTCTTTTCCGTGCATTTGAGAGCACGAAATAAGCCCAAAATTGTGGTCTACTTTGTTTCTTCCTAGTTTGAGTTTTTATATAGGGGGTAGTTTTATTCCCGGTAGGGGTAGTTTTTGGGAATTGGTTGTTGGCGCGTTCAAGAGCCCAAAAAAAGGCCAAAATTCTGTCTTCTTTGATTTTTGATTTTTTCAAACATTTATATAGTGAAGGTGCTGGCTTGAGTCAAGCCAGCTCATCCACACCAAATTTGAATTTTCAAAAAAAGTAGTGGAGCCCAAAAATCGGCAATACAGCCCAAAAAATACCCAAAAAAGCCAAAAATTGTGATACAAAAAAATTTGGGAATTTCGATTGCGGAGGTGCTAGCTTCATGGACCTCAATAACACAGAACATGGGTGTTGTGAAAAGTACAACGCGCGACTACTCGTGTGAGCAGAACGGGCGCGACTACCGAAAGGTTAAAATTGGTATATTTTCCCCAATACCTGCCCTGGAACTTGCGACTTACACGTTCGTTCAGAAGAACCTAAGTTGTTCTTTACTCGATTGGTGACGTCACAGCCAGGTAATGTGGCATTTTGTCCTCTAGAGCAGTGGTCGGCAAACTTTTTGCTCACTTTTCAGGTATGGTCAGGCCCGTCCCGGCTTAATTTTTTCTACTACTTTTCGTTCTATTCACGGACCTCAGTGTGGGTGAGCTCTCTCCAGCAAGGGTCTTTTGTCCACAGGCAGGTGAAAGTAAATAAATGTAAGAACTTTTAATTTTTCAACTAGAGATTTGAAAATAGCATAATCAGCATCTACGAATTTTTCCGATTCCAATGATATATTACTTGCCTAAGAAAGTTGAAAATTTGAAGGAGTTTAATATCAAAAAACTTTAGCTTAATATTCAATTTTATACTAAATACTTCTTAAATTTTCAACCTTTATAGACAAATTATATACCGTTGAAATCGGAAAAATTCGCAGATTCCAAAAATATCACTTTCAAATCGCTAATTACAAAATTAAAGATTTTTAAATTTTGTCAATTTGTTCTACTTTCCAACAAAGGACCCCTGAGGAAAGGGTCGGTCTGCCCAAGCTCGCAGGTACCTGCCCAGAAAGTAGGTCGTTGGGCAGCCCGGGCAGGGTAGCCTGCCCTGGGCAAGAGCGTGCCGACCACTGCTCTAGAGTACTAACTAATGCCATGTGCATCCCCAATCTACCCCTTCTCCCTGAAACTGCGCATCGCAACTTAAATTCTTCCGAACGAACGTGGTCGCTCGCTCCGGCGCGGTGATAGGGTAAAGCATCGTGTGCAGCGAGCGGGATACGTCGATTACCAACTCGCATGATTTGCCACGCTGGCGTAGCAAACTTCATGCTCGTTGGTAATGGATGCTGTATCCCGCTCTTTGTACAATCTACTATTTGTTGTCAACAAGCATACATTTTTTACAAGACAGATTTTTAAAAAAAATTTTGAACTATATTGAAATAGAAAATTTATAAGAATAATAAATTTAAATTTAATTAGAATTTAATTCAAAAAACTAAACATTTAATATTCGAGGGGAGTTAACCACCTGCAATTTTTATCTTCATCAGAATTCAAAACTTCGAAGAAATCCAAACAGTTTATAATTAATTCAAAGAATCCAAAAAAAATCAAAAGCAGTATGAACTACGAAGCTTATGGGGTGCTTCTCATGAACTAAGGCTTTTGACTATAATATTACTAAAAAAAAAAGTTTTGCGTTGTTGAAATGAATGTTCTTAAACGGTTCTTATGTACCCACCCCGTTATTTAACAATTGGAGTGCCAGGTAATGTTTTTTTTTTATTCATAATTTATATGTAAAGAAATGTCATGACCCCGAAGTGAAATTGTGAAATTCCTAGGATCCAATATTTAGCCAGTTTTGAGAAAACATTCTTTCAAGTAGGCTACGTCTAGACTAGTCATCCCGAAATTTCGGGACGACTAGCCAAACTTATAACAAATATTGGCCTAAGTCATCCCGAATTTCGGGACCACGATACACATCTTTCCTCGTCAATTTATGGGCTTGAGAAATATTCTCTTCCAAATTTTCCGGAAGTCCAGGCGGTAGCTGGTTTGTAGACGTAAGGTTCGGGGCTCAATTCCCGCTGCGTATAGTTTAACCATTTTTTTTACATTTTTATTAATGAAACTATCAATATATTCGATTCCCTTCTAATAATTTTTTTAAATTATACAAAAATTAATATTTTAATCGCTTTTTTCAATGAAAGATTCACTTTTTCGAAAGATTATCGTTTTTTACCTTTTGCATTAATTAATTAATTTATTTATCAATAATTCATATTTTTATATTATTTTATTATATTCTCATTCTAATGACAAGGTATTGGTTTTATGTAAAATTTGACATAGTCGGTTTTCATGAAATCTCCACGTTTTGAGACCTCCCTATAAGAAAAGGACAAGTTCGTTAGCCAGCTATTTTGGATGAAAATTCAAAAAGTGAGCACATTTTGAAAATTTTTGAGACCACTTTTTTGGAAGATTTGAAAATTCTATGTACGGTTATTAGTATTAAGCATAATGACGAACAAAATATCCTCATGACTCTTCCTGATAGAAAAAAAATTTAAAAAAAAATTCAGTCAGGAGGAGAAAAATGTTGCTTTTTGAACACACTATAATATTTTTATAACAACTTTCTGAATTTTTTGAAAAATAAAAAATTCAAATTTTGATCGCACAAAAAAATAATGAAAAATAAAAAATTCGATTTTGCTGTCAAACCATGCAAGGTAGGAAAAAAAATTATTCCACCAAAATTGTGCACCTAAAAAAGATCTACAAATTTTTTATCATTCACTTTTTCATATGACGCGTAGTTTTTGTTTTATTCGTAAAAAACAGCATTGAAAATAGAAAAATCACATTTTTAGACGAATAACACGAGCTACGAAAAAAATGACATGAACAAAATTTGTTTATCCAAGGAAGAGGTACAAATTTGTTGTGAATCATGTTTCGATAGGATGCGTAGTTTTTGTTTTATTCGTGAAAATAACACTGACAGTCAAAAAATCAAATTTTTGAAAAAACAATGCAAGGTACGAAAACAGATAAATGAACAAAAATTGTGCATTCAAAAAAGATTTACAAACTTGTAATCAATTTTTGTTGTAAGAATATATTCAAAATGAAAAAAAATTAACTTTTTTGAAAAACGGCACAAGCTAAAATAAAATTTTAACTAGTAAAATTTGTCGCCTAAATTATATCATCATTTTTCATTCGAAATCAAATACAAATTTAGTAATTTGTATATGAATAACATATAACACGAAGCACAAAGTGCGCGATCAGCGTATTTACCAAATCGCACGCCGTAAGTGCGCTCAAACTTTTTTGTTTCTATCATACGGTGCACAGAACCGAGCGTGGAACGCAAGGTTCACATGATTTTCAAACGAAATATCGAGCGCGAAGCGCGAGTGTCTGGATGAGAATGTGTTCCTTAAGGTCGATAGAACCTTGTGTAAATAAAGTTCCTTTTCAGTCTAAAATAAAAACAAATTTAACAATCACTTAATATGTAGAGGTTTTGATAATTTTATAATATTTGCAAAGAAATCTTTTTTTTGCATCGAAGTCGAACACGAAGTTTAAAAATCTAGAGGAGCCGAGCGTAAAGCACGATGTAAATACGCCCGAGCGCGTAGCGCGAGGTGAATACATAATCGAGCGCGAAGCGCGATATAAATATATGATCGAGCGCGAAGCGCGAGATCCAACAGTCGCGCGCCAAGCGCGCGATGAGATTTTTTTTTTATTGTTATTCCACTTAGATTCTGATTTTGAATATGTTTGCAAAATTTAAACAAATTGATTAAATTAATAACATTCATAGAAAATAAATTCGTTTGCGAAACAAGTTCGAAAAAGCGAACTGTTTTTCTTAAAAAAAAGATAATTTAAAATATTTATTTTTCAATACTTGAATAAAATTTTATAAGTGAATTGAATATATAAAAATTTTAATAAATATTACGTCAAATAATAGGTCATGATCTTTATTTACAAAAATTATGAATCAAGACAGAAAACATACTACGGGGCACTCCCTTGTAAGATATATATTTTTGTGAATTATCCTAGTAGATTATATCTCAGTAGTATGACTATGTTTAAAAATGTGTATTTATGTTTTTTTAGAACTTTGTAAGTGCGAAACTGAAGTATAATGAAATATCCCATCGGGAACATGTCCCCAAATACAAATTTGCAAACTGATATTAATCGAAAGAATTAAAAAGAATTCAATAATTTTGTGCGAACCGGGAAATGACCGGGAATTTTTTACCTCGATTAAAAGGGCCACCTGAATTTATGAGGTTTCTTAAAATTATTATATTCATTGGTATTTTCCTGTAAAAATAAGAGTAGTTCTACTTTTTCGTACTTGTGAAAAATTTCCGACCCAGGATTGAAAAAAAATTTTATTTGATTTGTTTCCTTAAATTCATTTTTGTGGAATTTGTAATAACAGAGAAAAACCATCCAATTAGGGGGTTTAAGTGTTTAAAAATGGCGACTACTGGGGTCATTTACCTTACTCAAAATTGTCAAATTTTCAAACATTTTGAAGTATGAATTAATTGTGACTAATACTTATGACTAACGTTAAATCTAAGATAAATTTTGCAAAATGCGAATAAAGCTTCAATAAAAAAACGTTCTTTTCAAAACGAGCGTTAAGGAAATCGTATGTATACGGAAATATTTATACTTTTCCTTATACGTTCCTTATTTAAAGTGATAAGTTTAAGCTTATTATGAGTAACGCTTCCATGAAGGTGATCGCTTCTTACGAAAACAAAACTCTCGAGTTTACATACTCGCTCCTTATACATCCACAGACAATAACTGTTAAGAAAGCGAGTGGAGTTTCAGCCAATCGCATTGCTTGCAGATCAGATCACCTTACTCTCACCAAGCTACAATTTAATATAGGACTACATCATGTGATGTGAAGTTTGATATATTTCAAGTGTTGACATACATTTTTATTCTGAAAATTTGTTTAATTCTTGGTCAAAAAATAAATTAAATCATTTTCCGGGTTCTCCTTGTCTCAAAACATTGCAGGTAATACCATTTTTTCAATATTTGCGATTCACAGAAATAATTTATATTCATTTGTAAATGATAATAATCAACAAAAAGATTCGATATTTCAGAGTAAATGATTTAAAAAATGACTTTCAAGTCTGACCTAATAGTTCTTTGCTCTGTTATCTCAATTGAAGTCTATGGTTGAAGTTTCAGATATATGTTTACTCTCCGTAAAATAACCAGAATTTCTAAAAGTATCAACTTGGTTCTACTTGGCTTCCAAGTAATGAAAATTTGCCAAGTAGCAAGTCTACTTGCTTCTACTTGGATTCTCTATGACTGTAACCATTTTGAACTTCCAAGTTCAGTTTCTAGTGGTTTCTACTTGGATTTCCAAATACATTTTGCCGGTTCGCAAACCCTGTCCCTACATCAGCTTGATTCTACTTGCACATTACCGAAATGTTATCTATTTTGATTTCCAAGTAAAGAAAGTCCCTACATGTACTTAATTCTATTTCGAGATTACTCACTAGTTAACTACCTTTAGTTTCCAGTTCAGACAGCTGTAGACAGCTGCTTGAACTTTACAAAAATATTTTGTTATTAGTCATTTCTTTGTTTTAGTTTTCTTTTCTTAAATACGTCAGGTATAAATTGAGGCACATAAAATTTCGTCCAAAAAAGGTTGTATTGATTGTTTTCATAGGGCCCATATTTTTTGAATAGTAGTTAGGCAAAGATAAAATATTTTCTCCCAATTTTTTAAAACCTTTTCTTTCACTCGCTCTGGATATAATTATTCATGCATTATTTCATAGTGACAGAAATGTATACAAGTAATTAAACAATACATCAGGCACTTCTTTTATTGTTTATAATTACTTTTAGTAATTGAGTAAATATATAGAATTATTATGGAAATGTGACAGCGTGTGAATATTTAAAATGGCTGGGTCAAATAATACTAGTCTCATTAAATCAATAAACTTAATAAATACTAGTCACTGTGCAAGGTGAAGAGGATTGGCTCATCTTGTCCATCTGAAGAGGAATCAGTATTAAAAGGAAGGATCATAAAATTTATCAACTTAAAGGATAGAGTTCTATTAGTGTATATCAGAAGAGTGGATCGAGTGTTATGCAATCAATATGTCGAAGGAATTTGTTTTGAAGTTGGTTTTTTTTATAAAACTGAATATTCTACAAAGTGCGAATTCTACAAACGTTCTACATTCTATAAACTAATATTTCGCAATTATAAATAAATTTTCTCTCATACTAATGAAATTGATGTTCTGTCATACTTCAGATTGTTACAGCCCAATATGTGAAAGGCATTTTTTGGAGTTTGTCTTTTTGTGGCAAAGGGCCAAGGAAATAATAAAAAAAATAAAACCTCACACTTAGGATGGTTACTATTGTGTATAAGTTATTATCACAGGCCCTTAAAGATCCTACTAGTTCTATCAAGTGAACTAGATCTGTTGCAGTTGACGAAAATATTAATATTTTTATATTCTTTACTGCTTTAGAAGCATCTGTGTCATACAAGTACTTCAAGAAGAGAAGGAAATAAAAAATACAGATAACGCTTATATATTCTTCAACAAGCTTACATTATCCTCACGAAATAGAAAAAAACATTTACAAAATTTAATACAACTTCGGCGTTCTACATGCAGAGTAACTTAAAATTCGTTCTTAGAAACTCCTACATAAAAAACAGAACTTACAAAGAAGTGTGGAAATCTTCAACAATCCAAATACGTCTCAAGATCTCATGAATGTAACAGGGAAATCGTTCATAAAATCACTCGAAATGGGCAACGACAAATTATCATTGAATACTTGCAGACCAGTGTGCTTCGAGCTTACTTCATGAACAATTAGGACAACTAAGATCTTCAGTTCGAGGGCAAGCTAGCCGAAACAAACAATGATGGTGATAACGACGAACAATTCAGTGGGAGTGACGATTACTTCGTGAACTTCCAACACCATCTATCAACGTCAAGATCGTCTTAGTGTCGTGGAATCGATTCGCAAAGAAAGCTGCCTACCTCTACTCTCAAGAATCATCCAAAATGTTTTGATTCTAAAAAGAATGTGTGAATAAGAAAAGAGACTGTTCTAATGACAATTTTTTTGTCTGACACTTCAAAAATACAAAAATTTATGATTTACTGCACATACAGAATATCAGTTTATTCATATAACCATTGAGCTCGTAATTGAATATTTCGAACAAAGATTTCAAATACTTTTACAAAAGTCACAATTTTCAAAATGATAATGAATTCATATGATTATTCCATTCCTCAAAGTGCTTATGAAGAATAAAACATTTCCTTGTGCATTATGTATTTATTAACATCTATTCTACCGAAAATTGAAACATAATTTGTCCAGTTTCATTTTATGTACCCAATCTCATTTCAGAACGAGTGAAAGTACAAGTTTTCAATACTTTACAAATTTTTCAGTTTTGCTCGACTGTTATTCAAAAACCTATTTACTATTTAATTCGATCTTACAATCTACTATAATTCGTTAAACTTTTCAATTCAAACTTACGCCTCAATAAATACACAGGAATTGGGTTAAACGATCGAAAAAGGGGATATCAATGGACTTCAATTTATGACTGATCTACGTTTATCAGAAAATTTAATAAATCCCAGTTTCAAGTTTTCAACAATAGGCAATGACAGTACAAAATTTTCGAATGAGAATTTTCTATACATTTACATTCCAATTGAATAAATTCGAATTAAAAGTGATTCAAATTAAATTCTAAGTGCGTACAATTGCAAAATATAAAACTGGAATTCGAAGGCTTCAACTTTGTAGTAATCTAAAATTGAAAGTTTAAAAATGTTGGAAACTTAAAATTTTAAAGTTTCAAAAGTTGAACAATTTGAAACTTGATACAGTCAAAATCTATAGACACAAAATATATGTGAAGTAGAATGAAGAAACCAGCCTTAGGACCGAAAATGAGTTTACGAGAAAAAGCAAATCAGTGTAGAGGCTCGAAAAATATGAATGAGTACAGCAGATGTCTACGGTCAAACATGAAGGACAGCAATAAATATTAATCATGTTATGTGTTATTTTCATGTTTTATTACGACTTATAAAACAAAATTGAAAAAGGTCTGGAACAACTATCAGGAAAAACTGTCTTATTGCGCGAATCGAGTGGTGATCAATCCAGCCAAACATATTAGAGCGTCGAGATATCACGCAGACACGACGCGTGAGAGTGTTGGTGCAAGAGTCGAGCGCGATGCAAAAAAAAATCACCTTCCAACTTTGCGTTCCAGAATATTACATTTTGATCGTGGAGCAATGGGAACCTTTTTATTCGATAGGGGAAATCTTCATTATTCATAGTCAATTGGCGGCGTGTCATGGTGTTAATAACAAATGTAATTGTTAGTAATAATTAAATGCAAAGAGGAAATATGTTATTGAAAATGAAAGCGACGTAGCAAATCTTTATACTATATACGTTTTGAGTAAGGAAGGCATCAACACTTTTTTTCTGTATTGCTGTCTTTCCTACATTTTTTATAGCCTGAGTAAGGACACAAATCGACGCCTCCATTCCATACAGCTCCACATCGCGTTTGGTCGCAGTATAACTTCAGGTCCTATGCTTATACACAGGACCTGAAGTGTCACACGGACCAAACGCGACGTGGAGCGTTATAGAATGGAGGCGTCAAAATATAAGTGGCACCTTCTTGTGAAAACGTTTCAAACTAAATAGACACGCCAAAACTTTCCTTTCTTTCGACAAGCTTCGTGCATAAGACGAAATTTCTTCTTTCCTCGAGATTGTTCCCTTGAATAACAGAGTACAGTGCCACCTGCTAGTGTCTTACTCGCACTCATATGCATTTCTGACATGTAACCAGAGCAGTTTTTAAGCTGAAATGGAGAAAAACACATCTGAAGTTCGCAAGTGTCATAAGCATGAAAGTAATTTTTTTCTCCAAACAAGAAAGACCCTCCTGTATTTTTTTCTAACAAGAGCATATTGCTGATAGATTGAGCATATGTCAAAGTATCAGCCAAGACTGGAAAAGCAATATGACCATCCAAAATTATCTCCAAAAACAGTTATAACTTCGAAACAAGAATCGAAAAAATTAATCTTTTAGAAATGGACGTAAACATATATTTGCATGTGAGACCATACATTACAATTCGATACATAAAAACTGTCCAATTCTAGATCCGACAGGTCATGAACGAAGTTCTTTTTTTTTATTTTTCTTAAAAAATTATTTTATTCATTACAATTTTTAGCATATAAATTATTTTATATACACATTACACAAAATGAATGTCTTGAAATACACCTAAATACATCATTTGTCATATTATATTTTATGAGTAAAAAATTCCTTGGCCTAAAACAAATGACAACATTGTTAGGAATTCAATAAATGACAAACTCAATAATAAACAACAACCAAGTCTGACTAACACATAAGTAAGTAAGCACATATGTAAGTACGCCCATTCAAGATAATAAATAAGATAAGATCGAAAAAGAAGGCAATATCAGAATCCCGTACTTTCTTACAATACAAAATAAAAGATAATTAATATAGCAGAATCCATGAGGAAATTCAAATGTTGTCCCCATGAGATCTTACCAAAGATAAAAATTACATGCGTGACACACCCTTATATACATGCTGTCATTCAAAACACAAATCACGCCCAAAACATGTTATGAGCAGCAAATCTCAACAATCCAGAAACAATTAAGGAAATATACTCATTATCAGTTGAATTAAAAGAAGAAAGAAACATTCATGAAAATTTCTCATTTTTATACGCCACTAATGATATTCTAATAATCACTCATTTCTCTTATATGAGAATTTGAATCATCGATAATTCTTTATTTTATAGAAAGCCTTTGCCTGAATTCTCCTTTAATATTAACACTTTTATCATTGAAAATTTCAACATTGTCCCATTCAACATCATGATTAGCATATTCCTTTTTATGTCTGGAAAGTAGAAATATGTAGGAATACATGATAATCATTAGATTACAGACTAAAAAAGACTCCTGACTCGCCAGAAAAAAATGTATAGTGCTCAAGAAAAGTCAGAATTCGTGAGAAAATGTTCAAAGATCGTCAAAACTGTCTTTTTGGTAAAAAAAGGTTTCGGAAGTTTTTTGATGCCGCTATATATTTACCCGAGGATTTTTTACCTTACGGGTGCACGCCCGTAAAATTGTAGTTAGTCAATTATATGGACTTTCCAACAAATAAATTCTGATGAATGTCTTACGTCATTTAATAATAAATACACTTATTTCAAAATTTATTCACGCATTTATCTGTAACTTGTGCGAAACATTGTTTTGGAACTTATTACTTATATTTTGTTATTAATCTGGAAGTGTTGTCCATTTCGGGTCATCAGCGTAGATTCAAAAATCATAATAAGAGGTAAGTCATATTTTTTTGTATCGTTTCCGTTTGCAACCTATTATTTTATATAAAACCTGCATGAAAAGTACGATTTTGCAGTACCCGCGGTGCGCGGGTATTCACTCGCATATATTACTCAATAATATGCATTCCAATTGGAAACGTATCAGACGGCCCTGACTGTTTACGTTTCAATTCCACCGATTTAGTAAAGAGGCTTTTTGCAGGCAACCCTCGACACTGTTACTAACCCGACAGTTGGTTGTATTCCGAAGAACTGGTCACGTTTTCGTAACATACAGTTTGGGCTCATTAATATTACTTCGTGAAGGAACGCTTCCCTAGTAACAGCGACTGGCTTGTATGGCAGCGGCCGGAGTCTGGCCCAGTATAATCTGGTCACTTCATTCCCCTAAGTTGACACAAAGCCTATTTTAACGTGAAAATATTACCTATGTGTAAAAATGTATCTCAAAAACTATAAAATTTGAACTGCAGTACGTAAAAATTTTTCGACAGTCGACAAAAAAGGGTGCAATTATATCTAGTAAATATCGTGAATCCCAGTCTCTGGTGCCAGAACCGCACTCAACACGGAACCAGCCAGGCCCCACACTGCAAACACAGTTTTCTTTTTTTGGCGCTACTGTAACTATTTTGATTAACTTCGTTCCAGGCACGTTCTCGGGACGTGTAAAATGTCCGCCCCTTAGGAACGTTCAAAAGAAGACTTACCTTTATTGTTGTTATTATCAATAAATATCACATAAACCACAAGATATAGATCAAAATCGATGTCAGTTTATAATAACACATGGGTCATTAACTCCCGTGACTGTCACACAGATGGCGCCGCCAATGCCATGCCGCTTTTTTTTCGGTAGTACCAACCTGCAAAAGATACGTGTAAAAATTTCATGAGATTCGGTTCAGTCCTTGTCGAGATATTGAAGGTTAAGTGACGCTACATTTGTTGTTGTTTAAACAATGGATAAAAACTAGTTTCGTGTGAAGACGCGGAGCGCCCAGGTCGTCCAATTGAGGTGGCAAAGCCCGAAAACATCCAAAAAATTCGAAAAATTATTTTGTCCGACCGTAAAATGAAGTTTCAAGAGATAGGTGACATCCTACAGATATCAAAAGGCACCGTGTTCTAAATTGTGCATGAAAATTGCGTTGCCACATCAATTGGACGGCCTGGGCGCTCCGCGTCTTCGGTGGTTGTTCGGCCGCGTTTAAAATCTGCATACCATCCGCAAATGGTTGTTTTCTATGGGCACCTTTCCCGGTAACACTTTTCAAGCCATTGCTGAGCTTGAACGGCATTTTTCTCCATTAAAAAACAGTGATTAACACACGAGGCTCGTTTTTATCCATTGTTTAAACAAAAACAAATGTAGCGTCACTTAACCTTCAATATCTCGACAACGACTGAACCGAATATCATAAAACTTTTACACGTATCTTTTGAAGGTTGGTACTACCGAAAAACAAAGTGGCATGGCATTGGCGGCGCCATCTGTGTGTCAGTCCCGGGACTTAATGATCCATGTGTTATGAATATCATATTATAGTCTAGTATATGCGGTACACAAAACTAAAAAATGACATTCATGTTTACCTATCTCTTACGGCTTACGAGATATTTGTTATTAAAAATAACAACAACGACAAGTTCCCTTTAGGTACCAGTGGAATGTTCCAGTCGAACGTCCTCAAGGGCGGACATTTTACACGCCCCGAAAACGTGCTTGGAACGTTCCGAAGGTACCCGCGGAACGTTTCGTGTTATTAAGGTTGCGATGGACTCTTACAGAAAAACAAAATCCACCTGAATAAAACTAGCGCGTGGGAGTAAAAAATGTGATTTAAAAAAATAAAAGCTGCACTTGTATACATACATTGCTTTTACACATACATATTACTTTTTACAATACGCGTATGGGAAATGCAACTCCAGAGGCTCGTTGAGAGACGGCGGATTTATTGATTCCTCGATCGATGACGTGTACGTGATATAAGCTTAATTTCCAACACTAGTGGGGAAAACCAAGTGAGAAAAGTGTTGTGTTTAAAGAATCACGTCCTGAAGATTGGAAGCGCATAGTGCCGAATTGTTTACCTTCTAGTAATTTATTCTTTGTTAAATTTATATGTTTTTTCAATTTTTAATTCTTTGTTACATTTTTATTATTATTATTTCTTTCTGCAGAAGTCCGGAAGGTGAAGATAGAAAAGGTTAAGCAAGGTGCCTGCATATATGTATGTAGCTGATGTTTTTAGGTGTACATTGTACAAGAATCTTACTGTTGAAGACAACTTCAGGAAAGTGAGACTACTCTTTGTAGCTGGTGTAGTAACGGATTTCAACTGCAAGATCAGTGGAGACTAGTACATTTTGTCTAGGAATCCGTACAATGCCTGATGACTCAAATACATTTAATAATAGTAAATGTTCTAAAAGAGACGATAATATATGTCAACTCGAAGATAGCATTGAATTAAGATGCAACAAAGTAATTGACGCAATTCAAGACATTAAATACATTTGGGCCAATTGTCGTATTATGTCAAATGAAAAGGCTAAGACTACTGAAACTTGATTACTGACATTTCCTCTGGCCGGCACAATATACTGAACTGTAGTGACCATTTTAGTTTAGAAGATTACTGCGCACCTAAGTATCATCTCACCATGACAGCTGCTTTCGGAGACGTATACTCTTTGAAGGTGAAATATGACGGCAATTTTAAAAGTGCACAGTAATTCCGATGAAGAAAAAATGTCTTTTCATATTAATTAATTTTTTTAAAGTTGTTGTGCTCCGACACGATAGAAGAGAGGGTGAAGGAGCTACAGAATGAAACACTGAGACTGGCGAAAGAAATCTTCAGCTGCTTGAAGATGACTTCAACCAGATTGACTCTGAATGATTTGAAAAAATTGGTCAAAAAAAGGACCGG
>CAKNYM010042877.1:68275-117685 GCA_932195095.1 Andricus curvator | reverse complement strand
CGTTATTACTTGTACGTAATCGACCTAGCGCCCTATCAACAGCTACTCACGGAAACCACAGATGGGCCTCAATTCACGGCATAAAAAGTCCCCTGTCATCCAGTGATTCCGCGAGATCGCGCTCCATGACGGGGACCATGAGCTGCTCATTCCGCCACTGGCAGGAAGCGTTTCTCCTGGAAACTCAGGACTTGTCCCTCCTGGAAGCGGCAAACATGTAAGTCATTGAAACGGCGACCTTGCTACTTCTGGAAACGTCGCCTTAGTCACTCCTGGAAACGTCAAAATTTTGGGATCAAAAAACGACAAACATGTCATTTCTAGTAAAGGAGAACTTTTCACGCATCCAGCTTCTGAAAACGGTGAACTTCTCCCTTCCTTCATCTTCCGGAGGCGTGGACTCTTCGCGATTACCGGTGTCTGGAGACATCGGCTCTCCCCTCGGACGATTCGCGACATTGGAGACGGGTTCGATCAGCCCAAGGAAAGCTCTAGTTACGCGACGATCCGTGCGATCAAAGTCCGCCGCAGACATTGCGATCCCAGTACGAACGGATCAGAAGAGGACACTGTTTTTTTTAAATATTGTGCAAATAGTATTCCTTCACCTCCTTTTCTACTCATTGCCAATTTCATCTGAAATATTCAGCATCTTATATTACCATAAAGTACGTTATTACTTGAAAGTAATCGACCTAGCGCCCTAACATCAGCTACTTACGGAAACCACAGATGGGCCTCAATTCACGGAATAAAAAGGCCCCTGCCATCCAGTGTCTCCGCGAGATCGAGCTCCATGAGGGCGACCATGAGCCGTTCATTCCGCCACTGCCAGGAAGCGTCACTCCTCGAAACTCAGGACTTGTCCCTCCTGGAAACGGCATACATGTAAGTCATTGAAACAGCGACCTTGTTACTTCTGGATACGATGGTTTTCTCTCTCCTGGAAAAATCAAAATTGTGGCTTCAGGAAACCACAATCTTGTCACTACTAGTTCTACACATTGCAGATGTCATCGGAAATATTCTTCTGGAAAGGAGAAAAGGAAAATGATAAATGAATGAACTGCATGCACCGCGTGTGCTGTTCACTTTGAAACTCTCGTCGAATACTCTTCGCAATCTCCGCACTCCATTTTGAACGCATTACCATCAAGTACGTTGGTACTTGAACGTAATCGACCTAGCGCCCTACCAACAGCTACTCTCGGAATCCACAGATGAGCCTTAATCTACGGCATAAAAAGGCTTTTGCCATCCAGTGACGCCGCGATTTCGAGCTCCATGAGGGGGACCATGAGCCGCTCATTCCGCCACTGCCAGGAAGCGTCACTCCTGGAAACTCCTGACTTGTCCCTCCTGGAAATGGAACACATGTAACACATTGAAAGAGCGACCTTGTTACTACCGGAAACACCGCTTTTGTCACTCCTGGAAACTTCGAAATTGTGGCATCAGAAAAGGACAATCTTGTCACTTCTAGTAAAGAAGAACTTGTCACGCCTTCATCTTCAGAAAAAGGTGAACTTCTCCCTCCTTCGTCTTCAGCAAGCGTGGACTCTCCGCTATTACCACTATCTGGAGACACCAGCTCTCGCTGCGGACGATTCGCCAGATTGGTAACGGCTTGGATCAGCCCAAGAAAGGCTCGATTTACGCGACGATCCGTGCGATCAAAGTTCGCCCCAGATAGACGGATCCCAGTACCAACGGATCAGAAGAGATCACTGGTTTTTTAAATATTGTGCAAATGGTATTCCTTTACCTCTTTTTCTACACATTGCAGATGTCTTCGGAAATATTCTTGTGGAAAGGAGAAAAGGAAAATGATAAATAAATGAACTGCAAGCACCGCGTGTGCTATCCACTTTGAAACTCTCGTCGAATACTCTTCGCAATCTTCGCACTCCATTTTGAACGCATTACCATCAAGTACGTTATTACTTGAACGTAATCGATCTAGCGCCCTATCAACAGCTAATCACGGAATCCACAGATGAGCATCAATCTACGGCATAAAAAGGCTCCTGCCATCCAGTAACGCCGCGATTTCGAGCTCCATGATGGAGACCATGAGCCGCTCATTCCGCCACTGCCAGGAAGCGTGTCTCCTGGAAACTCCTGATTTATCCCTCCTGGAAATGGAACACATGTAACACATTGAAACAGCGACCTTGCTACTTCTGGAAACGACGCTTTTGTCACTCCTGGACACATCGGAATTGTGGCATCAGAAAACGACAAACATGTCACTTCTAGTAAAGGACAACTTGTCACGCCTTCAGCTTCTGAAAAAGGTGAACTTCTCCCTCCTTCATTTTCTGGAAGCGTTGTCTGTTCTCTATTACCGGTGTCTGGAGACACCGGCTCTCCCCTCGGACGATTCGCCACATTGGTAACAGGTTCGATCAGCCCAAGGAAGTCCCGAGTCACCCGTCGATCCGTGAGATCGAAGTACGCCCCAGACAGAAGGATCCCAGAACGGACGGTTCAGGAAAGATCACTCTCACTCAACTGCGGGATAAATACCCTTTCCTCATCAAGCACAACAAGCTCGGGGTCCGGCGCCCTCAAAGTCTAGAATGTGCCCCAGCGTGGATCTTTACAAAGTTCTGCAATAATTTAACCTGGAAGAAGCGGTTTCTCCACCTTTACCTGAAACCACTTGCCTCACCCTCTCCTTCTCAAAAACACTCGAATTGTTTTTTAAATATTTTCCATGTAGTATTTCTTTACTTCCTTTTTTACACATTGCAGGTATCATCGGAAATATTCTTCTGAAAGGGAGAAAAGGACATTGATGAATAAATGAATTGCATGCGCCGCGTGTGCAACCAACTTTGAATCTCTCGTCGAATACTCTTGGGAATCTTCGGATTCCATCTTGAACGCATAATTATCGAGTACAGTATTACTTTATCGTACTCAACCTGGAGCCCTTCCATCAGCTACTCACGGAAACCACGGTTGGGGCTTAGTCCACGGTATAAAAAGGCCTGTGTCATCCAATGACGCTGCGAGGCCGAGCTCCATGTGGGGGACATTCAGCCGCTCAATTCTTTTTTGTAGAAAAAAAAAAAATTAATAATAAAATTATAAACGTTTCTGGTAAATAAGAACTCATGCCGCCATCCCTCTACCTCTTGCCACTCCGAAATCGACATTTATTTTCACGTAGTTTCGTTTTCGATTAGTTCCCTACAAGGTATAACAATGAGTTTCAAATAGATAAGACAAACAATTTGGAGGAAGCTAGACCAACTATTGGCCCAACTATGGCCCAAACATGACCCGGCCATCGGGTGAACTATAGAAGATTTTTCTAAAGTGAGAATGTGATCTATCTCATGAATATTCCCTAGAAAAATGTGAATAATCAATAAGCATAATCAATCATTAGAATCAGTGGTGTTGTCAAGGCCTGGCGGGCCCTGGTGCCACCAGGTTACTTTTTTGAGGGCATTTTTGACCTCCCCCTACCTCCGAAAGTAGCGTAGCCATTGACTAGAGATGGATTTCACGTTTATGAATTATTTTAAATAAAATTAATATAGATAACATATTGAATTCAATACGAAATAATTTGAATTTCTAAGATATGAAGCCGAAACATATTGTTCTTGCAACAAAATATTTGAATTTTCATTTAAAAAAGGTTTCCTACACGAAGAGATTAATTTTAAACACAAAGAGACAGTTGAATTTTTAACAAAAAAGCTACTTTTCAACCAAGCAAAATAAAGTTTCAACCAAGAAGGATGAATTTTCCACAAAAAGACGACAGTTTAACAATGGGTTTCATTGGAAAGTTAAATTTTCAAATAAAAACTCTGATAAAAATAATATCTTTGAACAACACACAAACAATTTTCAATAAAGTCGTTAAGTTTTCAATCAAAAAGATGAATTTTGGACCAAGAAGATTATTGTTAAGCAAAAAAGATGAATTATGAACAAAATAAATGAATTTTCAACATTGTTAGTTCAAAAGATTTATTTTAAACCAAATATGGAACGAATTTTCATAAAAATAGTGAAATTTTCAACCAAAGAGATGAACTTCTAACTAAAAAAATACATTCTTAACAAAATAACGAATACTTGGGGAGCTTGCACGGCTGATTCGGGTAGTGGCACGAATGATTAAGGTCGTTAGACAACTCGAATCAATTAAAAATCTTACACGTTGATGATCACAGTTTAACCCTGTCCTAAAGCACTACATTTATATTATCGAGTTTTCGATTATGTGATTTACCTAATCTTAGAATGCTCCGTTAGTATAAAAATGAGTAAGTTGGCAATTAGCGCGCACCCGAGCAATTTTGGGTACAAAAATTAAATATTATGGTTTTCGTTAATTGTTATACGGCTTTGAAGAGTAGAGGCAATTCTTTTCGCTGACTAACATGAACATTGATTGTGTAATGTAACAGTAGGGATGCTGTAAATTTGTCGTGTCGCGTTTCTAATTGTGCGCAGAGGTAATGTTATAATACGCGCATACATTATTTAAACAGAAGTCTATCTATACATTCCTAGGGAAATTAAGTAGATTAGGCTTTCTTCATAATATTGTTTAAAAGGTTTTTACACATCTTCTATATGAAATTCAAAGAAATTGAATGACAATATCGAATGAATAGAAGCTCCATGAAAATTAAATAGAAAGATAGAGGCCATTATCCACCAACTTGATGTGCCTTGTAATTTTGAAAAACATGCACACAAAGGCGGAATAATTTCAGCTAAAATAGACTTAAGCCAACTTTTTTCAAAGAGGACAGTATCAAAGTTTTTCGGTTGACCGATATCAAGCAAAAGTAACTACTATTTCATTTAGAGCGTAGCACTTCATACCTTAATAAAGTAAATATCTCTTAGTTATGGGCTTACCGATTGCAACCTTTATTAACTACAATTTTCTATGTTTTAAGTAGTCTAATTTTGATTCCAAGTTACAAAACTTACATAAGTTCCAGATAGATCAATTTCAACCCAAATAAACTCATATACTCCAAAGCTACTTGATATCTTTGTGTATCAAGCGGAACTATTCCAACCAGAAAGTCATAGTTCTTGACGGTCTTGTTTATGATATACGCTTAAAATTATTAATCTTTGAGAAGAAGAATACGGTACCAAAATTTTTCGTAAATAAAGACATTTTTCTATTGATTTTTTATTATTTATTTTTTATTAATGTTTTCGTAAATAAATAAATTTTTTACTAACGTCGACACATTTTTCACCATAATACGTTATCTGTTATTTAACCAACATTATTTATATCCATCATTTGGGTATGCACAGCTCATCCAAGCCGTTTACAGATATAAAAGAAAAAGACGCATTTTCCAAATCACTTGATGTAAAGCATAGCCAATTAGATTTGTACGAACGCAAGTATTCGTGAAATTGGCAAGCGTGATAATGCTCACTATAATAAGTACACTCGGTCACATTGTTTGTGACAAATTTCACATATCCAAACATTTCGTCTGCAAACGATGAATCAACGCTAACTGATTTTTTATTGCAAGATTTTTTTCATTATTCACGTGGTTTCGAGAATGTCTTAAAGGCATTTTAATATCGTGATTCTTACCTTCACAGCGTATAGTCCCGAATTGTTTTAAAGGTCCGTGTTTTTCCATAACAACAGCAGCCAGTCGTTAATTACGGGAGTCATCGCAAGGTCAATGATATCTTTCAGGAGATTAATTAGCTTCCAATGCCTATTTCCAACTGGCACGAGATGCCCAAAAAGAAGCTCTATGTTTCGGAATAAGCAAAGCATCTCGCTCGCACACATTTTGATCAGCTTATCTCGAATTTGCGCGTCGCAAATTTGAACGGGTTTATTTTGCATGGCATCTTTGTAATAGGAAAACTGTTCGAGTCTCTTATTCAACTCATCACGGGTGAACGTTGAGAGTTTCAAAATCTCATTCAGAACACACCCTAGATCATACTGACACACACCCTCGAGCAGATCATGCCATAAATCGACAGAGAGTAATTGAAGAGTTGTGGCTGATTTTATGTCTGAAATCGCAGACAAACCAACGATCCCAGTATCGCTGCATTTTCTTATTTTCAGACCTTCGTTATAAGTTTCTTCGGTGCGCATTTTAGAGTCCGTGTATCAGAAAACCGAATCGAAATCTTCATTGCATGCCAAGCAAAATCTACAGGAGTATTTAGCAACGAAGGACATAGTGAATCCCATCACACTATTAATAGCTAAGTTTTCGCCGACCATTGCAACCAGTGAAAATCTCAAATTAACCAAATTATCGTTTATCTTGATAGATATGCCCGTTTTTTCAAGGAACAACAACTCTTCTGTTTGTGAGAGTTGTACAAAAGTACAATTTCTTCAGGACATTTCTCAGCGGAACAAATTGCACCGGAATAATCGGGTCATCTGGTTTTGAGTCATCTTCCACTGACCTTGCATAAACAGATTTTACTTTGATTTCCTCCAGAGGAATTTAAAATCCTTGTAGCCTTAAGTATTCTAAGCACTTGCACTCAGTATTAAATTTTTGAAAAGGAAATAGCAAAGTTTGAAACATTGAAGATAAGATGCTAGATTACATGAGTTTTCCCCAAGAGTTTTGAAGCGGATTAAAAGATAATTAACAAAATTCAATGTAGCTGAATGGTTTGTGAAGTTACCGAAGAGATGAATAATATTTTGCGCTCTTGTTCGTGTGACATCGGAGTATGCATACAATTCGCCAACTAAAGTAGCTGCTTCACATGTGAGTGTGAACTCAGACTGACATTGACTTATGTCAATATTGAAAAAATTGACTTCTCAATAGCTATCGAATGCTCCTAAATATTATTTAAACACATTTAATGCTCTGGAAAATACTTTTTAATCGCTGACTTATTATTATCAGCGCTAATACTGATATAAAAATCACGTTTAATTTATGCCATTATTGAAAAAATTGACTTTTAAATAGCTATCTAATTCTCCTAAATATTATTATCACACATTTAATGCTCTGGAAAATACTTTTTAATCGCTTACTCATTATTATCAGCGCTAATACTGATATGAATATCACGTTTCATTTCTGACAATATTGAAAAAATTGGCTCTTCAATAGCTATCTAATTCTCCTAAATATTAGTATCACACATTTAATGATCTGGAAAATACTTTTTGAATCGCTTAATTACTAGTTAAACGGTTTAAATGAAATTAGGTATGCTAAGAAAAAAAGTAGCATCTTCGACTTAAAATAATACATGATATAATGAATGAAATGAAATACATACAATAATACATGAAACTGATGCTGAAAGTTTGAAAAAAGTTTTTATCAATTAGTGGACGATTTGAATTTTCGATGAAAATGCAACAATGCAGTGCCATTAAGATTAAAATTTTTGCACTTTTGCAAGTCCAGTTTAAGTAATAAATATTGAATCAGCACCCACGTTTGCTGAGTCAACTTTGGATATGGCAATTCAAAAGCAATAAATATACGTAAAGCTAAATCGATTGCTTTAATGAGGGAATCGCATTTGAATCAAGCCGCTCCAAAGACGACATCGTACGTTACTCGTTGCTGAACATATCCGACTAGAAGAACGAAAGGTGAAGCAATCTTGTCTCCCTTCTCCAGATTGTCTTGCTGCAATGCAATCTTGACTTTTGATTCTTCTTCAGACTGAAAAGCAAATATTCTTAATAGCTTAATTATGAATAATTCTTAATTAATAAAACGAATGGACTCCTTACGAATACCCACATTAACATGTAGTATGAATGAATCTTTGATTTTCATCTGTTTTTCTCTATCTTGTAACGCTTCTTTCTATTATCAGGTATAAAATTATGTGGTCTCTCCAAATAGCGCACTACGGACCCTAATCAGAATAAATGACTTTTTAAACTAACAATTAGAACGATGAAAAGAACCTAGATTTCTGGACGCCAGTCCTTGCTTGGGATAAAGGCGAACCAATTGAACTGAGGTGGGTGAGAAACGGTAAAGATACACGGAATCTATATTCCAAACGGTAAAGGGAGAACTCACTGAACGCTGAACGTTTCAGGCTAAGCGATAAACGAAAATCTCACAAACCTCAGTCAAAAGGGACACCTTAATATAAAGCAAGCGATATTAAAACAAGGAAAAGGATAAAAAAAAGTATCCAAAAATAATATAATAAAAAAAAAGATAAGAGGCATTAAGATATCCGAAGACAAGATAATCAAAAGTATAACAAAAATCTTCAGGGTAACAGCAATAATAAAAAGATAACAAGAGGCAACGAATCATAAAATATATCAAAACAAGTAAAAGATAAACTAGAATTCAAGAGGCAGCATTAGGGTCGACAAAAAACTACTAGCTCAGTCTAAACTTAATTTGGTAGAGGGGGGGGGGGGTGCGTCATTACAAAAGCTCATATTTAGATCACAATAGTTAACAACAATTTATTTAATAACTAAGAGAAATTTAACAAAAGGGGATATCCCGAAGGTCGAGAGAAAACAATAAAATCATATAAAAATACATTCACAATTCAAATATAGATAACAGCAACCAAAAAAAAGGAAGGGAGGTGGGGGTCCACAATATCAAATCGCAATGGTAGGGTATAAGTCACAACTTAATTAGAAAAAATAGCGGAGGGATCGCTATTAAACATTTTTCAGGGATCAAACTTAAGAAACATACGATAACATAATACGATAAAATTACATTTCCAACATAATCCATAAAAAGAAAACTACAAACCGCAAGCAAAGGGGGTTCACAATACGGCATTACCAGGCACACATAACAATATAAAACATTATAAATAGATACATAGTCGCGCAACGGGATAAAGGGTTCCCATTTGACAAAAAAAATTTAAAGGGGTTTTTCTTCCGACAGATAGGCAAAGGGGGCTCGCAATAATACATATTAAAAGTTTCTCGATAATATAAAGGGGAATGCTCATAAATAAATACCAACGGGGTCTCAGAAAATAACGCAAAAAGGGGTTCTCAAAAATTGGTACAAAAGGGTTTCCAAAATGAAGTAAGAGTTCTCGAAAATATGAGGGCAATTGAAAAGAATCGCAAACATTACAGACAAAGGGGTCATGGCGAGGGTTTCAAAATTATGGGGTGATTCAAAGGATCGCAAAAGGTCACAAAAGTTCTTCACAGGGTCGAAAAAATTATTATAAAATATATCAAAGAAATATCAGGGTCGAAATCCGTTAGTAATATAATTGGTCGGTAAGGTTGTTACATTATTAAACACTTAACATAGGGACATCAGTGTCGTAAATAATCAAAAAAAAGCGGGGGGGGGGGGGGGCATTACATGGTCTCGAAATTAAGAGGGTAAAACAAGACAGTCACAAAATTCTAACAAGGGTATCACAAATGGTCAATCCAAAAAGTGGGGTTAACTCATGGAACTGCAAAAGTGGTCAAAAGAGGTAACTCCAAAAGAATAGCAAAAGCTATAGGAGAGATATTGCAATAAAAGGTTGTGCAAGGGGTTATTCTAAAAGAATTGAAAAAGCTATATGTGGGATATCGCAATAAAATTGATATACGAGCAAAACGAAGGGGTCATCAGAAGGTATCGCAAACGGTCCACTAGGAGGTTCTCACAAGGTAGAGAATTTTTCGGTGAGGGTGATTCAAGATTAATTACATAATTAGAGACACTATTTGAGGGGCAAAAGGGATCGCAAAAAAAGGTAAAATTAAATATTAAGATATCACGGCACATTTTAATTCGGCGATTCGGCACTAAAAAGGAAGGCAAACGGATCGCAAACAAAGGTAAAATCAAATATTCAGGTATCACGGCACATTTCAATTCGGCAATATGGCACTAAAATTGAGACAAAAGGATCGCAAACAAAGGGGGAATTAAGACAATAAAATATCGCAGCACATATTATTTCGGCAAATTGGCGCTAAAAAAAGGGGGGGGCAAACGGATCGCAAACAAAGGTAAAATCAAATATTAAAATATCACAGTACATATTAATTAGTTGGGAAATTCGGCACTGAAAAGGGGGGCAAACGGATCGCAAACAAAGGTGAAATCAAATATTAAGATATCACAGTACATATTAATTAATTCGGCAATTCGGCACTCCGGAATATTAGCGGAATTACGGGCACATGTTCAATAAATCATAATCAATAAGTTAATTTAAGATGATTTAGCCAAGGAGTCAGAGAAGCAAACTAAAAAAAAAAGAAGAAGAGAAAAAGATAGGCTACTTGGCTAGACCATTAAAGACTTGGCGTCCTACCTGGGTTAAGCTGTGGAGCGAGGTCTCGTCTGCGTGTTGATACGGAGAGTTTACAAGTTTAAGAGAGCGACTCTCGTGCTTACCGTGGTATTAATGGAACGCAAGGGATCACATGATTCGGGGGAAGGGCTGAGGCGCGCGAACTTAGTATCTATAATTGGCAACAGTCGGGAGAAAGACAGCCGATGAGGTCCATTTTCGATTAATCCATCTTATCGTCCTTCCTTCTCTTCTCCAGTCCTTATTAGCCGCAGTTGTGGGAGAAGCGAGAATCTCTCATTCTTGCTTTCAGGGCCGACTGTATCCTGGTGTCGAGGTGAAGAACGAGGAGCCCTATTCTCCTTACTGCAGGTACGGAATGGGCTCGTCGAGGTTCCCGAAAGAGAGAAAACACAAAAAAAATTGCATAAAAGCCGAGAACGTCTGTTCACTATAGGAAAAATTAATAAAGATAAAAATTTAGAGGCCAAAAAATAAATTTTTGCTGTCCCTTCTATCCTTCATTGGCAGAACTGTTTATCCTGCCATGGATGTCAAAAGGGGTTGCCGATAATAAGATTAATCCATTCTATCCTCGGGGTAGTTTCCTCTATCCTACCCTGGATGTCAGAAGGATTAGCGACACTAAATTGAGAAATTACATAATAAAAATTTTGCCCTTAAAATTATCATAACCATCGCAACGATAAAACAAAATAAAAGAACCGAACGTAAAATAAGACATACAATGAAACATAACAAATAAAGAAAAATATAACAAAATAGAGGAGTGCCGAATTTTCTTGCTCTCCATGTGAACACGAGAACTTTATATTCATGATAGTTTATATGAAATAGAATGTGTGAGTTGCAGAAAATCTGCAACGTCACAATCTTCATCCTCAATTTTATTTGCATGCTTCGCCTTTTTCCAATTCGGCTTGATTTCAAAAGGAACAGCTAACAGTATTCGAGCATCACCGTATTCTGGAAAATTTCACTCTGAATTACATCTGCGGCAATATTTTTTATTTTTGGAATTTTTATACTTATCAACTGCAACAATTACTTGAAGAAATTTAGCGAGATCTAAAATCAATTTTATTACTAACGAGAGTGTCTGACGTTGTTAGCGCAGACTGAATTTGATTGGACTTTTTGATCTATAAAGAATACAATGCGATAAACATATGGAGTACCTTGTCCGTCAGAATCGGGTTTAACAAATTCCATTGATTGTCAACGTCGGGATACAAAGATTTGAAGTCAAGATTTATCTGTGAAAAGACACGGAGAAACATCAACATTCAGGTTTCTCCCAAGCCCAAAGATCTGACTGAACTGGATGATGAGCTTCGTGGAGATTTTTCCGAAGAATCCGACCTCTGGACTATCAATTGTGGTGCGTACAATGCAGCGAGAACTTTGGCAGATGCAAACCGTAAAACAAAACCAACGGTTGATCATAAGACCAAAAGACGAATACATCAACTCAGCACAAAGATAGGCTGGGCAAAACAGTACGCGTCCCGCATTCAGTGTGTGATTGAGTACATAACATCTGGCATTACTTGCACTGCCAAGGTTCGACAGTTCGCGCGCGGACTGCGGATCCGTCATCACACACTCAATAAGTTAAAGCTACTGACCGTCAGGCAGCATATTGTTGACAGAATACGAGTACTATCTAACCCTAGGAGAAGTCTTGAGCGGAGAGAGAGGTGGGTCAGAGAAAATCAACGGTTTTTGTCTGACCCATCTCGACTTTTCCAAGGCCCTCCAATTACTGTCGATCATCCGCCCGAACCAGAGGAGGTCGAAGCATTTAGGAGAGAAGTCCACGAAGTCCAAGATCTACTTGAAGAAGGCTCAGAGAACATGAATAGCTTCAAGGCGCTGTGCAATGCCCTCATAACAGCTGAGGAGGAATGCCCACCTATCACTACCGAGGAGGTTGAAAACGTATTGAGAGGCATGAAGAACTATTCCGCTCCGGGTCCAGATGGTATCAAGACTTTCTGGTGGAAGAAGTTTTCTTCAACCCACCAGCATCTGGCCCGGATTTTCACCTAATATCCAAAGTCGGAAGAGCCTATTCCGGAGTGGTAGGTGGAAGGGTGCACAGTGCTCCTTCCGAAGACGGGCAACTTAGCTGACCCTAAGAATTACAGGCCAATAACTTGTCTGACACACACTGTGTAAGATCTTCACAGCTATCCTAAATGATAGGATTGTTCGGACAATTGGACCTGTGTGGCGAGAGATGTATGAACAACGTGGCTCAAAGAAAGGCGTAGCAGGATGTCGGGAGAACCTGCTCATCGATAGATGTGTTTGTAAAGACGCAGCATCCTATCAGTGATTCCTATCGATGGCCCGGATTGATTACCGGAAAGCTTTCGATTCAACCTCCCATAGACTTATGATCTGACTGTTGGAAAGCTTAAAGGTTCATCCACACATCGTGAGGTGCATAGAGAGATTAATGCCGCTTTGGAAAACCAGATTTACTATCTCATCTGGAAAACATCGTGTGATAACTATTAGTGTCACCTTTCAGAGAGGTGTGTTTCAGGGCGACACCCGGAGCCCTCTCCTCTTTTGCCTCACATTATTGGCACTATCTCTCGCACTTCGCCATTCCGAAGGGTACCTCTGCGGCAAAACTGGAGATCGAAAGCATAAGGTCACTCATGTATTTTACATGGATGATCTCAAGATCTATGCTATAAATCAAGAGAAACTACATCTAGCTCTAGACATTGTCAAAGAGTACACTCAGGAGATTGGAATGGAGTTCGGGTAAGAGAAATTCGCCAAGGTTATTTTGAAGAAAGGAAAACTTAATGGCATCCCCGGAGACCTTGAGCTCGTCGACCGATGCGCTATACGACACCTTAGCGCTGGAGAGACCTCTACATACCTGGACGTGCCACAGAGCCGCCTTCAGGAGGTAAAATCTATGAAAGATACTCTCCAAAGCAGATAGAAACGTCTTATCCGGCAGATTTGGTCTTCTGAACTGTTGGCGAGGAACAAAGTACCTGCAACGAACATGCTTGCCGTCCCGGTAGTACTATATTTATTTGAAGTGGTTCCATGGACGAAGGACGAGCTTAGATCCCCTGATATCGGGACGCGAAAGGTTATGCACATGAACAAAAGCATGCACCTTAAGTCTTCTGTTCCGCCACTTTACATCTCACGCCGTCAAGGTGGTCCCGGAATACTGAATCTTGAATGTCTTCACAACAGGATTATTCTGGGTACAGCACATATGGTCGCAAATTGACAAGACCCTCTTCTTGAAATGGTCAGAAAACACGAAGAAGTGGGAAGAGGGGCGTTTCTGTACAAAGCAGCGGAGGAGGCTGCTGAAACACTCGGTCTTGACTTCAATATCAGGGGTGAGCAAAATGCATAAAATCTTATCCATCTTGAATACTCACTCCCGAAAGCCCGGATTAAGAAAGCACAGGAGAAAAACTTCCGCGAACAGCTTCCTCGACAACATGATCCACGGCATCTTCCACAGAAATGTGGAAGATCAGTCGATGTCGTATGAGCTAACGTATGCTTTCCTTAAATCACCCGGATTGTAGTCGGGCACGGAAGATTTCATTTTGGCATATCCAGACGGTGTCATTTCCACTCTAGCATACCGTCACCACATTTTGAGCCAAGATATTCCCGATGATATCTGCAGAGCGTGTCATGCACACCCTGAACATCTAGGACACATACTATCTAGTTGTCCAGCTCATGTGGGAACGACCTACACCCAAAGGCAAAATGCGGCACTAAGAGTGCTTTATTACCATCTCTGTCACTCTTACGGCATTAGCCCAAATACCATGCTCGTTATCGAATTTTCAGCACCAGCTGACAAAACGTCACAGCCAAGGAAAAAGAAAAGAAAGAGAGATATAAAGACCTCATAAGGGAGTTGCGACGGTTATACCCGGAATATTCTGTTAAGCTAATCGTCTTATTCATCGGCGCTCTTGAAGGTGCCAAGGTTTAACTGGTTAATAGCCTGAAAAGCATCCCTGTGTGTCAACAAAATGTTGAGACACTCGCGGGGAAAATGCATAAGGCGGTCGTCCTTGGGTCGCTTCGTGTCCTCAGGGTGCACGAGAATTTTGCCGGATCATTGTATTGAATTCTTCGCAGACTGTAACCACCTATCTCACGGTCGTTAGACGTGGTTACAGCTGACATTTTACCGCGATTTCGCTGGGAGCGGGTGCAATTTTTCAGATTAGCACCCGCTCCTGCACTGTTTCTAGCCCTTATAATGTTTTGCCGCAATTTCCATCAGAATTAAAGCAGACAAGGAGAAAAATGAAATAAAACAAAATTTAAAGCCTAGAAGACTAGAAAATACATTAAATTCGAAAGACTCAAAAACGAGCTAACACTCAAATGAAAAGATATATTTTTCTTCCCTCATCATACTAAACATAAAATCGTACGATTTCAATTGAAGAGCCTTTACTACTTACCAATTTGAAATTGATAAAATGAATTGAAATTTGTTTTATTAAATGCCGTTGAAACATGAAAATTTCATAAATAATAGTAAAGTTTACATTCGCGGCTTTTGAGTAGTAAAAATGGATTAATATCAACTTTGAAATTGTCCTAAATTTGTAACCTTCAAGCTTTCAAAATTCCAGAACTCCTAGCTTGAATCGTAGGAGTTGAAAAAAAGTTTTTTTTTAGAATGTCAAGTTTGATTTAAAGTGATTAAAACAAGTTTTGTAAATAAAAAAATATATGAAGTTTATGTTTAAAGTTTACAAATTTCAAATTCTAAACCTCTAAATTATTCTAAGAAGGTTCCAAAAAAATAATTTCATATAGGACAGATCCAAAATTGAACGATTCTAAACTTCCTTTAAAAGATGCCAATTTTTAAATTTAGCGTTTTAATTTGAAATTTAGAATTTAACACTCGATACATTTCAACTATCTAGGTTTTAATTCAGTTTTCCAAACGCTAAAAATATTACAAATTTGTAACGTCCCGATTTGAATTGCGAAACTGAAACGTAGAATTGATATCGTAGCATTCAAAAATCAGAATCGAACACTCCATGATTTCCTTTTGGTCAATTAAATCTCGTTATTATATCGTGTGACGCAACTCCTACATGAGTCTGAATAATCATTCTTCCTATCTCTATAAAATAACTTTCTAGTTTCTCCCTGGGGAAGAGGGTTATTTATTCTAACTCTCATAACTACTAATATTTACGTATAGTTAAACAATGTTTGAAGTTAATTAAACAATACGAATAATAATTAAATCCATGTTATTCTATTTATTATCGCTATTACCTTAATTTGGCGACAATTCCAAAGATGTTGTCCCTTTTTCGTATTTTTTACGGATTCAGAAATCGTAATGGAAAATTACAATTTAAATATTTTTCATAAAATTTTATATGGATATAGGCGCTTAGGCCCACAGATTGTGATATTTTTACTTTTAAATCGCTATTATAAAAATTAAAAAACAAAAGAATTTTCTAAATCAAGTCCAGATTATCTGGTCCCTCTTTCATCTGACTAAAACCCTAAATGACCTGCGTGAGCAAAAACTGCAGTCAAGAAATAACAGGCAGTTGCATGTTTCGACAGCAGTTCCATTCGTCTTTCCACTGAAAGCTACAACCATAAACGTAGGATAAAATTTGATATCTATGAAGTCCGGCTTATGAGACGAAGCTAGATTTCAACGCCTTAAAGGCAAGTCCAACACAAAATATTTAATCTTGACACGAACGTGGAAAGCGGCGGCTTTCGTACCTCGTCGAACATCGCGAAAACAGCATTTCGCAGCACACTGAGGTGTAATAATTTGCTTTATCCAGTCGCCGAAACGAAAGTTAAATTTACCTTTGCGTAGAGTTTTTTTCGTCTGCGTGACTGGATGAATGACTGCCATCCTTCTTCGGTCGGATTTGACCGATGGAAAGTGAGGTTACGTGTCCATTGTTGTGTGTTCATTGTGTATACGCGCCATGCGGCGAAACGTGGGAATGCAAACCCGCGTAATCTGGCAGCACTCGGTTCCAGGGATCGTTTGCATTTCCACTCTTTCGCCCTTAAACGCGGAATCTACTATTACATCGGCGGTCAGGCAAACTTGGAGCCAGACTAGGTGAAGGGTTCCGAAATGAGTCAACTTGGAATATCAGAAGTATCATTTATTCAAAGGCCTTATTTTTACAAGCTCCCGCATTTGCCTGCACTTCCATACGATTGTGATTCAGTGCATCCTGACCGGGAAAAGCCACTTGTGGAAAAAACCCCCAGGAGGAGCCAAATCTCTTACAAATTATTTGACTTTTAATGGTGCCGAATCCATTTCTCCTCCCAAATCTGATCGAGTCTCTCAGCCTCTATTTTCTCTGTAAGAAAAAGTATGAAAGTTTATTATTTTGAACATTAACAGCTACGTAATATTAAAAACTACTGAGTAATAAACTGGAATGAAAACTACCCTTTAACGCCCCGAAATAATCCTTATTTAAAAAATCTGGGCACTTTAGGCACAGATATCTAATATCTTTGTTTTAGATTGTATTTTAGTTTTTTACATTACCTTCAGGAGTTCGCGGGAGCAGAGCTTGCACGACCCACATTTCTCTCCAACGTATTGCAAAAGGCCTACCGAGACGCTCCAATACATTACCATCTTCAGGTATAATGTTCATGTATACCCCTGTTGGTGTTTGTAAATTATAGTATTATATTATTTTTAGGCAGAATTCTCTAATTTTTTTCAAATGATATTTTAATTTCTAAATTACCCCTATTGTATAATCGTATTTCCCACATATCATTGTAGCCTCCTACTCCAATCTGTTGCTCACCACGCATCAGTCTATCATCATACCGAAATGAGACCTGCGGTATTTTATATTCAGCTGTAAAAAATATAGTTACTGGTTATTCTGACTATACCAAAATTTTTTCCTGAGAATTACTGAATTCTACTAAGTTCTGGGTCTACTTATAATGGACCAAGAGATTAAATTTCGATATTTTTCCTAAATCCCACAAATTATTTCTTAGTTCAAAAAAATTATCTACAGTGAGACATATGATATGTATACATATGTATATAATTCTAAAAAAAGGGTTAAACAACCACCGCAGGGTCCAACTGAGAGCAACTGCCATCTAAAAAATGACACTGGCTCCCAGTAGAACCGCGGTAAATCACAATTATGGCCACCTCTTACAACCGTGCGATGAATGGTCACAGGGCACGATGAAATCACAACGAATGGCCGGCGAAACCTTCGTGTGTCTTGAGGACAAGGAGCGACCCAAGGATGACAGCTTTCTGCATCCATTTCGCAAGTGCCTTGGCATATTTTTGGCACGCGGGTATGGCCTTAAGGTTACGAACTAGTGATAGTTTCGCACCTCCGAGAGCACCTATCACAAGGACAATTACTTGTACCGAATATTGTGGTTACCGCTCTCTTAAACTGAACCAGTGAAATTGTCACTGGTTGAATCAGTATTTTGAATTATCACTGGTGAACCAGTGTTTTTTCCACTTTGACTGGACGAACCAGTAAGAGATTCAACTAAAATAGCGCTACTGATTCTACCAGTTACGCCAAATGATAGATTGAACCAGTGATATAGCGCTCCACGCGGGCAAGACATGAACCTCCAGTCGTCTGGTACGCGCGCGTCGTCAGTCAGGTCTTTGGCATTTATCGAGTGTAAAAGAATCTTATTGTGTACAAGTGTTTGTTTTATAAATATTTGGTGCCTGTCTGCAATGAGCAGGGGATATAATATCTTTCGCTTGATAGTGGGAGGTCCCTGGCCATGGGTTTGACTTTGAGCAACGCGACACGTTAACATAACGACGGGTCTTTCCACAATCAGGCGCAACATATTATATACCATTATATTGCAGCCCGGCCTTCATTTATTGTTGTGAGGATAAAGTGAGGTTTTTAAAATTTAATTTTACAACTCTTACCACAAAAGTGCGATGAATGATAAGTGCCATACCTAAACAGCTGACAGGCGACAAGGCGTACGACCAGGTGACTACTGGTACTGAGAAACCAGTGAACCTCACTGATTAAACCAGTGTCGGAACTTCACTGAATGAACCAGTGAATGCTCACTGATTGTCAGTGACACACTTCTGGCTATTTCAACCAGTGAGATTTCAATGGAAATCAGTGAGATTTCACTGGTTCATTTTAAGAGAGCGGCACCGAAGCTCTCTTAAAAGGGATACCTCTCATATATATATATATATATATATATATATATATATATATATATATATATTGTGACAAGGTAATTCGTACGCCGCACAAAAACATTTAAAAACAATATCATTTAGCTTAAATAATTCACTGGGAAATGAGTTTGGAATCATGAATCAAATTCATGGGCTGTCTGCGAACAGTGATAATGCTAGCCGAGGATATAATAGTTCTCTGGCTTCTATTTAAGAGAAATTCTAGTAATGGTTGCAATTTATTTTACTGTACTCAATTTAAAATTGCTTAAAGTCACTAATAACTTAAAAATATTAGATGAAATATTAGCCTAGAATATGAGAGTTCGACGGCTAATATCAAATCATAACTTCCTGATTGATTTTTCGATCCATTATTGCTTTTCACAAAATCACTTCACCATTTCAACTAAATCAAATAATTTTAAAATACGGAATAATTTAAATACGGAAATAGGGAGGTTAGGTCATCCGACCGGAACCAATACTTGCCAGACCACGGGATTCCAAGTTATAGAATTCTCATTATTTCTTCTAATTTCTTTCCTATTACTTTAATTTCATATTCAACTCGAGTGGAAAGGATGGATCAACCACCACCACACAACAATAACAACAACTGTCAGATTCTACGAGGTTGGCCGCAGGGGACGTCTGATTCATCAGGGACTAAGAACCCTTCTAGAAATAATCGATTGGACACGATTTATAACAATTAAGAGTAATCAAAAGTTGAATCGGTTTGAATTGTTGCTAATTGTGTCAATTGTTCCCAATCGGATTGAATGGAGTAAATGCACTGGCCTGCAGTGCAGTTTGTCCAGGCGGTATACCGAATGAAAAGTCGATAGTATGTGGGTTGACGGTAAGTAAAATTCTTGCCATTTAACGATGTGACAATGATATAGTGTGATTATCAAGTAGGCAGTAGTAGTTTGTTTCAGCGGGTATATTATTATAAAACGTTTATTTACTTATTCTTAAATGCATATTGTTGACATTTTTTTGTATCAAAGAGTAAAAAACTGCTTGTCAATGATTATCGCCATATCAAAAAGCTGTAGTGACAACTTAACCTCTAATTCAGAATAATGGATACCCAATTGAAAACGATTGGAATCATTATAGAACGTAGGATAGCGCCAATATTTTAAAACTCGGACTAAATAAATCGTAGGTAACTCATTAAATTCTTTCAATTTTCAGTGAAAAAACTTATCCAATCCTTTTAAATGCCTTGCAGTATAACAATTTAGAATTTCTAAATAAGCTTTTGATTTAAAATGCTCCAACATTTTTAGTTTTAAGTATTTAAAATATTCAATTTTGAATATTTCAAATAATTTGGTTTGCAATGCCTAATCCTAAAATCTTCGAATTTTAAAGGTTTCAAAATTTTGATTGTATAGTATTAGAATGTTCAGAAGGCTTTATGTAGTTAAAAAGCATAACAAATTAACAATACATGACAGAAATGAACTTGGAGATTTAACTATTCAAAAACTGTTACAGATTAGACTATTTTTAAATTTAAGCATTAAAAATTGACCCGCCGGGTGCGTTTATTTTATATAATAAAAACGAGACATTGAAAAAAAGTTTCTCCCTGATTTAATAAAGTTTTAAAACCTCAGCAATGTTGAATGAAGGTTTTTGGAAAATATCATATATCTTCGTTAAAAATTCACTGAACTTCGAGAACGTTGCCTGACAGAGCAGTCCTCGCAACGCATTAGCTAACAGCGCGGGCAGCCGTCGAGTACTTTTTCAAATCTGAATATCTCAGTAAATTTTCAACGATTTGATATGAGTTTTTCCAAAAAACTTCATTCAACATTGCTGAACAAATCACTCACTGGAAGTTTTTTGAAAAAAAATTTCAATTTAGAAAGAAAAAACTTCACCCAAATTGTTGAATTTTGAACTAGAAAAGCTCAATTTTTAACTAAAAATGGAACAGTTAAATTTTCAGTTGAAGAAATTAATTTTTAACCAAACTGATGAATGTTCAACTAAAATTATGAATCTTTAACTTGAATGGTTGAATTTTATCCCAAAAAGATGAATTTTCAACCATAAAGATTAATTTTTTACAAAAAAAAGACCCATTGATTTTCAAGAAAGTCGTTACATTTTCAACCAGAGATTAATTTTAAATTAAACTGATGAATCTTCCATGTGAGATTGATAGTGGGGCAGAAGGTGACGAATTAAAAAGTGAAAATGTTGATATGCGTAGGATATTAAGAAATGAGGAAGAATCTGAATAGCTTTACTCTCAGTTAATTTTAATTGTTCTGTACCTGAAATATTGTAAATAAGTTATTTAATAAATTATACGTTTTTTATACAAAATTATAGACAATGAAATGAATAATTTGATAAAAAAACTTCACCTCATTGGAAAATTTGTTGATGATATCATTCTCAGCTCGCGGACATTATTACAAAACATATATTCAATTTTTTTAATGAACATATTGCTTAAAATGTGTTGCCTCGAAAAAGAGTAAATAAACGCTTTCAAATGATTCCCGCGAGAAGCCAGTGCTGCCATCAAATTGCAACTTCATAACCTCAAAATCCTACTACCGATTGGCCCGATTGGAAACGATTAAAACTTTGCAACACTCAATCTTTTCCAATCGTACACACACCATTAAGAAACAAGATTAGAAACAATTCAAATTTCTTTCTATCATTCTGAATTGTTTTCAATTAATTATTTCTAGAAGGGAAGCAGGCCCCCAAGCTGGCTGATATTTCACCGTGACAAAGTTTTGGGTAGAAGGTTCAAAGCCCCGTCGTAGAGGCGCTACAGTCGCCACATACACGAACAAACGTTATGTCACCAATGTTTTGTCACCAATTTGATTGAATTAATTTTCTAATAGTGTACGTTGTTGGAAGTGAATTTCGTGAAGGTAAGTATCTGTAGAAGTATCTCTGTAGAAATTCAAATTAATTTAACCAAATGTCACAAGCCTCACATTACATTATTCATTGCTGTAACCTCACTTTTATATTTTTACCTTAATAATTATTCAAATCTACGATTATAGCTACTTTTTATACAATATAGAAATTAATATGGACTAATTTCTTGAATTTTCAAAAATTTTAAATTATGTTTCAGGAAAAAATGGGCGCAAAATGTTCAGTGATTTACAGCTTGCGGAAATATATCTCTACATAAAATTTAATTAGAGAAGCTGAGAAATTACAATTAAAATTAATTGAATATTAATCTTTTAATTCAATTCAATTCAAAAAATCACATCAAGACGTTTCAGAAATCAAATTTGTTGGAATAAAATAAATAGAAAAAATCCAATGCTAATTAAAATATGTATTTTTCTCATAGTCCACGTTTAAATATAAAATTACAATCGTTAAACACAATGAATGTTTTATTTACAGGCTATTCGTTGCAAATATAATTTTAATCAAAATTTCTATTTACAACAATTTGAAAAATTGCTTAGTTCTTTAAAGTAATGATATATAGAGTATATGACGATGTTACTGATGAACTAAATGCCAAGCTTGAACGTAAGTTTAATGCTTGCATTTGGTTCATCTAGAACATCCCAAAAAACTAACATGTTACCCAGTATACAGAAAGAGCAGGACTTCCTGACGTTACCAAAAAAAGAGAATTTTTTATGGGTCACCTGCTTTATAGCAGTTTTATAGACGTTCCGACTCTTACGAGAGTGAGAACGGAGATGCCACTGTGAATATTGACTCGTGATTCCAAGCTCCAAGAGAGTACTTCGTAAGGAACAAAAAAAAAAGATTTTCCAAGAAGATAAAATAAAACTAAGACAATGAGAGGACGCGCCCGAGGAGGTAGAATATTGCCAAGTTCGTCCCTTCATTCCTTTCTGTCACTTTAAATTTAACGTCTCACAGTGGTCGGAAACAACCGAAAAGTTGGCCAAAATTCAAAAAGTGAGCAAACTTTCTTGAAGCTCAGTATCCTTATGTTTTCCAGACCAAGGAATTCAAATTTGAGGTCAAAATGGCCAAAAACAAAATGGTGTCACAATAGAGCGTACCAAATTTGAAAAAAAATGACATTACGTTCACGAAAAGTAGTCGTCAGGAGATTTTTGCTGCAAGAAATTCGAATTTGAGTTCAAAACTGTCAAAAACAAAATGTCGGAACAACTTTGGAAGAACTGACGTTAAGTTTGTGAGAAGTAGTCGCCAGCGGGTTTTCGGGGTCAAGGAATTTGAATTTGAGGTCAAAATTGTAAAGAAAAAAAAGGCCGCTACAACATGGCGGACAAAATTTTAAAAAACCGACCAATGATTTGATTTTTCACGAATTTGGGCTCCTAATGTGCCTAATCACCATGCGCATACACCTGTGTTGTAAACGTGTTTAAAACTAAAATTGCAATAAGCGCAGCTACATTTTTAATGTTTTCAATCACCACCTCGTTTACTTTGTATTTTAATAGGAATCGCAGCGGAGCAGCGCGGAGCTTTTTTTGAAATCATGTTTTTTAATAAAAATTTGGTTTGCTTTCTGGCAAGAAAACTTTGAGGTCATACTATAATACTTCACACATTAATAAAATACAACTTGCAGTGCAATTTTTTCATACGAACCTCTAGCAACTCTCTCCATAGATTGTCAATGAAATCGGGCACTTGGAGCAAAATGTAGAGCACTTGCAACCAAGCGTATAATTTGACGTTTCGACACGTCTCGCGCAAGTATGGGAGCAGGCCATATTTCGGGCTCTCTCAAAGCCCACGTAAGTAAGACAGAGCCCAATCCTTCCGGCTTTTGATACAGAGATTAATTATTCATAAAAGACCGAATTTGTTTTTACGCAAAATAAAAATTGATTTTTTGAATGTTAGCCACCTTTTCCTGCTTCTCCGACCACTGTGCGTCTCGTATTTTAACGTCGTGTGCTGAAATGGTAAGCACACGCCGTTAAAATGGCGGCCTGGATAAATTTCGAAGTTTCTTACGAACAGTTCGAATTTCCTACGAACAGTTCCTAAAAATTTCAGACTGAAATAAAAAGAGGAAAAATTTTATTTGTGCGATTCAATTTTATATTAATTTATAAATTCGCAACTCAGAAGATTCGAACCTCAAACACTGCTGACTCACCAGTTTCTAAACATAAACCAGGAGTGCGTAAACACGCGCAGCCATCGAGGCCAAACAAAATAGGTATTATAAAACTTCTAGCCACTCATCCGACGAGCTCGAAGCACACATACGAGCGCACACACGCACCGCGCGTGTTTGCGTGGGCCACGTACAGGGAGACTTAGTTTCGAGTTCCCAGATTTTTCGGGGAAGCTCGTGAGTGCTCTGAGAATCTTTTCCCAATCACTCGTAATATTTTTGTAATTATTCACGTAAAAAAAAGTGATGAATCGTTTTAGAATTTTCACATCGAGTTCGTCAATCTTTCTCAAAGTTCGTAGGTTATTTACGAAAAGACATAAATATCCGATGAATTTTTCTCATATCCGAGACCTAGCTACTAGTTCGTGACTTTTTTACGGATAAATTTTTTCCGTGTAAGGACAACCGCAGGATTTCGCCGTGAGCTTGTGCTAATCTGAAAAATTGCACCCGCTCCCAGCGAAATCGCAGTGAGATTTCAGCAGTAACCACGTCTCACGACCATGGAATAGGTGGTGACAGTCTGCGACGAATGCAATACGATGATCCGGCAAAAGTCTCGTGCACCCCGAGGGCACGGAGCGACCCAAGGACGACCGCCGTCTGCATTTTCCCGGCAAGTGTCTCGGCATTTCGTTGACACACAGAAATGCTTTTCAGGCTATTAAGCAGTGAAACCTTAGCACCTTCTAGAGCGCCGATGATCAAGACGATTAGCTTAACAGAATATTCCGGGCATAACCGTCGCAACTCCCTTATAAGGTCGTTATGCCTCTCTTTCTTTATTTTTCTCCTTGGCTATGACGTTTTTATCAGCTGGTGCCGAAAATTCGATAACGAACATGGTTCGTTTCTCGAAGTCAAGGAGAACTATGTCAGGCCTCGAGTGCGCAACAGAAACAATTGTCGAGAATATGAAGTTCCAGTATATACGGCACTTCTCATTTTCGACAATTGACTCTATTACCTAAGGGCAATTAGCGGAGCGGTATTTGGGCTAATGCCGTAAGAGCGACAGAGATGGTAATAAAGCACTCTTAGTGCCGCATTGTGCCTTTGGGTGTAGGTCGTTCCCACATGAGCTGGACAACTAGATAGTATGTGTCCTAGATGTTCGGGGTGTGCATGACACGCTCTACAGCTATCATCGGAAATGTCTTGACTCAAAATGTGGCGACGGTATGCTAGAGTGGAAATGACACCGTCTTGATATGCCAAAATGAAACCCTCCGTGCCCGACTTCAATTTGGGTGATTTAAGGAAAGCAAACGTTAGCTCATACGACATCGACTGATCTACCAACATTTCTGTGGAAGATGCCGTGCATCCTCTTGTCGAGGAGCTGTTCGCGGAAGATTTCCTCCTGTGCTTTCTTGATCCGGGCTTTCAGAAGTAAGTACTCAAGATGGACAAGATTTTATCCTTTTTGCTCACCCCTGATATTGAAGTCAAGGTCGAGTGTTTCAGCAGCCTCCTCCGCTGCTTTGTAAAGAAACGCCCCTCTTCCCACTTCTTCGTGTTTTCTGACCATTTTAAGAAGAGGGTCTTCTCCATTTGCGACCATATGTGCTGTAGCCAGAATAATCCTGTTGTGAAGACATTGAAGATTCAGTATTCCGGGACCACCTTGAGGGCGTGAGATGTAAAGTCGCGGAACAGAAGACTTAAGGTGGATGCTTTTGTTCATGTGCATAACCTTTCGGAGCCCGGTATCGAGGGATCTGAGCTCGTCCTTCGGCCATGGAACCACTTCAAATGAAAAGTACTACTGGGATGGCAAGCATGTTCGTCACAGATACTTTGTTCCTTGCCGACAATTCGGAAGACCATATCCGTCAGATGAGACGTTTGTATCTGCATCGGAAAGTATCCTCTATAGATGTCACGGCCTGAATGCGGCTCTGTGGCACTCCCAGGTATGTATAGGTCTCTCCAGCGCCAAGGTGTCGTATAGCGCATCTGTCGACGAGCTCAATGTCTTCGGGGATGCCACTAAGTTTTCCTTTCTTCAAATTAACCTTGGTGCATTCCTCTAACCCGAACTCCATTCCAATTTGCTGAGTGTATTCTTTGATGTCATCTGGTCCCGGAGCGAAATAGTTTTTCATGCCTCTCAATACGTTTTTCACCTCCTCGGTAGTGGTAGGTGGCCATTCCTCCCCAGGTGTTATGAGGGCACGTCACAGCTCCTTGAAGCTATTTATGTTATTTGAGTTTTCTTTCAGTGGATGCTGGACTTTGTAGACTTCTCGCCAAAATGCCTCGACCTCCTCTGGTGTGAGCGGGTGGAGGACAGTAGCCGGAGGGTATTGGAAGAGTCGAGATGACTGAGACAAAAACTGTTGATTTTCACTGACCCACCTCTCTCTCCACTCTAGACTTCTCCTAGCGATAGATAGTACTCGCATTCTGTCGACAATATTTTGCCTGATGGTCAGTCGTTTTGACTTGTTGAGTGTGTGATGACGGATCCGGAGTTCGCGCACGAACTGTCGAACCTTGGCAGTGAAAGTCCTGCCAGATGTTATGTAGTCAATCACACACTGAATGCGGGACGCGTACATCCTTGACCAGCCTATCTTTGTGCTGAGTTGATGCATTCGTCTTTTGATCTAATGATCAACCGTTGGTTTTATTTCACGGTTTGCATCTGCCAAAGCTTTCACTGCATTATATACACTACAAGTGATAGTCCAGAGGTCGGATTCTTCGGAATAATCTCCATGAAGCTCATCATCTAGTTCAGCCAGATATTTGGGCTAAAGAGAAATCTGAATGTGGATATTTTTCCCGGTCCAGAAGCATCGCTCTTCCTCTATTGGATGCCTGCGCGCGGTTGGTCTCAGTTTCGCCTCTCGTTCTCTGTTGCCGGCTTGTTCTAGCTACGGTTGAGTAGGCGTTCCGCTTATATAACCTCTTTTACGGAGTTCCTCGGCACGGTTTCGTAGACGTTTATGCGAAAAATGCGACATCTCTGGGTAATTCTCGCACCACAGAATATTCAGTCGCGCCATGTAAACGTTTCGTTCAGGGGCCATAGTGGTATCATAGCACTCCAGCAGGTCGTCCCTGAGTCGATCCGTCCACTTAAAAGTAATGAGATTCTACCGATCAATCGCATTGACTCTGTCTTAATTGGCTCCCCCAACTCTGGGATAATCGGCATTGTTGTCCGATCCATTGTCGAAGACACCCTGCGCATTCGATTGTTTTGAACCGCAGTTTCTACAACTATGTATGTTTGGTGTTATCATTGCTGTTCCCACGAGCAGCTAGGAATAAGGATTCGTCTATCCTTGTAGAGCCTCGCATGCAAGGATAAGGCTGCATACTCTGAGAGGTCGCTCGGTATTCCAGAGTCACCGTTGGAGACACCTCACCCAGGTGCCATTCTGCTTTCGGCACGGTTGTTACGACTTCGCTTAGGGGTTATTCCTTCGGGACCATTCCTGGACAATTGTCCGCTACTGCTTATTAATTATCGTAACCATATTTGGCAGAAACCCTTGGTACAGGGACCCTCTATCCGCAACCCGAGGAAGCGTTTGGTGGCTTTGTCATAGGCCCTTCGGTTCGATTCCCAAGGAATGAAAACCGAAACCGAATGTTATATATATATATATATATATATATATATATATATATATATATATATGACACACTTGGTATTTCTATAAATATAGTATACTGAGAAATTCATAATTCAAATATTTTCTCACCAAACAAAAAAATATATTTTGTTTTCACATCAATTACAGCAAAAGTTAATAATTTTGAAAGCTTCAATTGAGATATTTTAATTTTCGAGACTCTTGATATTCCTCTGGATAATCATTTATTTCCCAATTGAATTTCCGAATTGAAATCCGCAATAGTGGAACAACTATTTAAATTTATAAATTATACACATTTGTAATAATTTTAATTGAAGCTTTATAAATTGTTCAGGTATCCAAGTATGAATAACAATTCTAAATAAAGTGTTCAAATTTATGTACGCTACAATTTCAATTTTAAGTCTCAGATTTGTAATTTCGCTATAAATGACTCACGTTTTTAGAAATTCTAGTCTTTCACTGTGAGCGATTGTAAATTGTGAATTTAAAACTTTGCAATTAGACAATTTCAAAACTAATCTTGAAAACTTTAAAATTTTTAGTTATCAAACAGCTGAATTAAAACTGCATGATTAAGCAGTTTCAAATTTCTAAGTCACTTCCAATGACATTTGATATTACAAGAAATTATTATTTTTCTTTCGTTACGTTCGGCAATTCCAGTTTAAAGTTTTGAAATTTGAGAAGATTCGATTTCGAGTTGAGGCTCCTAATTTAATAGTGTACCAGTATGAGCATTTGAAATAAAAATTTATTAAATATATGTTGTTTCTAGTGTGTGAATGATCAATGAAAAAAAAATGTTTAAGTTTTTAGATGAAAATAATTATTTCTGACATTTGGAAGGTAGCATGGCATAACAGCCTAACCAAATATTTCACGATTTTACAGAAGAGAATAAAATTTAAAAAAAAAAATTGAATTTTGCATTTTAGAATAATTTAGTGAGACTTCTTTTCTTTCATAGAGCACGCTTTTTAAACTTCAGACGGTTATGAAATATCCAATTTTCAATTTTAAAAATGTAAGAATTCGCTTTCGAGCTATTTAGTTACTGAATCAATAAAAAAGGTTTGATGAAAGAATACTATTAGTTTTGGAAAAAATAAGGCGGAAGTTTTTTTTTATGCTCGAGGGACACGTTTTTTCAAATTTGCATTGTGAAGAAAAATCCACCTTTCGATTTAAATAGAAAAAGTGAGTTCAACTTGATGTAGCTGCCCTTGCGCGCATGGGTCTCTGTGCAAATTCATAGTTAGGCCCTCATGGCATGCTAGCTTCAAACTAAAAATCAAAATTTAAAAGCCATGGATACTTATGGATTAGATTATAGATCTTATGGATTCTACTAAAATCTCTTAAAGTTTTAAAAGTTTTGAAAATATAACTTTTTTCTTCGAAGATTGTCTAACGGTTCAAACTTTTGAATAAAAATGCAGTGCTGAAAACTGTTCCGGCCTATTGAACAATGGAAAAAAACATTCATTTAATTTACAAATAATCACGCCAGGCCTTTTTTAACTCATTAAAGAATGCATGGCCTTGTATTTTAGGCTTTGAATTCTAATTAATTCATTTGGAAAATAATGTTGATTCATTTTTGGTAAAAATTGCTGCGACTTGTTATAAAAGTTCTACCAAGTGACGAAAAACAGCATAAGTCAACTATTGCCTTTTTATAAGAGAATAATGTGTTTTGTACTCAAATTACTGCATTCGTTATATACGTCTGTTTTATCTTGATAAGTCTGCAATAGAATGTTAGGTTGTGTTTTTTTTAAAACTTTTTTCAAATCCTTGCTATATATAGATTTTTAAGATCCATTTATACAATTTGCTTATAATAATGCAAATGATTCACTTATAGATTTTTTATTCAAGATACACTGCTGACGGATAGTATCGAAACAATCATGGGATGACCTCTTAAAAACTAGTCTTGACATTAGAAGGTGATAAGGCTGTCTGTAACGTAGATATAAATATATTTTTTTAAATAGTTGGAAATATTATTAATTTTGTACTGCAGCATTAACTTTTGGCAGGAGCTAGAAAAATAAACCCTTAGTTTGAAATTTTACAAAAGTGGCATTTAGGATGCAACATTTTCTTTGAGCCATGAAATATTGAAAAATTGTTACGGGTTCATGAAATAATAATTTTTTTGTGCGAGCATGCGAAAATCCTAAACACTGCTTTTGTAAAATATTAAATTAATAAATAATTTTCCTATTTCCTGCCAGGAGTTGAACATGATGTACAAAATTTCGGAAGAATCGAAACTATGTTTTTGGTTTTATCACGTCATAATTTAATACCCAAAATGCAAAATTACTGCACTAGAGCTCATTTAGCGCAGAATTCAATGAGCTTTAGGGGTTTTGGGAATATTTTTATCTCCCTCTATTTTGGACGGCGCCATCACCTTTTAAAGTCAAGGCTGATTTTCAATAAGTCATCGGGTTGAGTGGTCCGATACTATTCGCCAGTGGTTTAACTGTCAAAGATCGAATCGCAGCAATTAAAGTCAAAAAAATTTGTTTCCTGTGTATACTAATCTCAGGTTAAGTTTAAGTTCTTTTAGTACTAAGATTTATTGCTAGAACTTGGACCTGTGGAGGTGGGCTTTCGTTTCCAAATCCTGTCAAAAATCTCGCGCTCATCTCCATTCAGTAGTTTGATCCGTCTATATTCATCATCATGTCTAATGATTGTCCAATAGGAATTCTCATATCTCACTATTTGACCCAAACTATACCACAACATATTGTCGAGTTTTCCTAGTTCTGGGGGTACAACCATTGCTTCTGTAACAAAATAATATATCGATTTTTAATATAGGACTAGAAAGCAAGCAGACATTTTGGTTAAAAAATGAAATTTCTGATGAAAAACACTCTATAGTTGTTCAACATTGTAACTTAAATTGAGAGGCATTGGCTGATCAAAACTTTTGAAAAATTAAAAATTAGAAATTCTTATATACAATTTAATTGGACATCTTTTTTCTCTTAACAAAGAGTTGTAACTTTTTCAAATTCTTGTAATTTTTTGATAAAATTTAAGGGAAATATGATTCACTAGACTATTATACGCGCGCACATGTAAGCGCCAACTTTGTATTAATTTTGTTCATTTACCCAATAAATGTTTTTCGGGTTGACACATGAATAATTACAGAATAGAGTAAAAATATGGAGAAGCCTTAAAAAGATATTTTTGTCCTTGAACATCTAGGTTAAATTTGACATTTTTTGACAAAAATTTGTATTATTGAATACCGCGGGCGCTCAGATATTATATTTAATTGGAGGTCAAGGCGCGCATCTCTGCTTCAATTTTTTTGTCAATTTTTTCATATTTTGTGTTCAATTTACGAAAAGTTAAATAAATATGCATTAAATAAAGCTTTAAAAAAATGTTTCTCAATTATGTAAAATATTTTATCTTTTTATAACATTCCTAAAACTTCCTAACTCAAACCAAATTAAATTCCAAACACGTGTAATAATCCAAAACCTTTTTTATGGCATCTTTGTGATATTGAACGCTTTTTAAACGTAATTTTGCCTAACAATGAGCAAATTTTTTCTAATTTTCTTCTCATTCCATTTTCCAATGCACTTTTCCTCATTCACATGTGCACTAAAAAAACAAAGTGTGAATCTAACGTAAATTTCCGGGTGTCATTTCTCTGCAATAAAAATTAGTCATCGGAGTGTGAATGGTACCACTAGACAAGGTATCGTTTTCCTTGGATTCGGGGTACGAAAAGTCACCTGCCTTCAATTGTTTTTTCAGTTTTGCGGCAAAAACAATTTACGATAGTTTTTTACCCCAGCTCCGAGTGAGGTGGAACCCCATCTTGAAATCAGGTGCAACAAAGTTTATCCCAGAGATTTTACTGTGTAGATGATCTACATAAATTTATGTCATTTGTTAAAAACTCGTCTTCTTTAGCAGCAAATTAATGTTGAAAACTTAACTATTTAGTTGAACCTTTGTCTTTTTAACTTGAAATTAGTGTCTTTAGTGTAGCTTTTTCGGAATAGTACATTTTATTTACGTTATGCTTACTCTACAGAACTTTAAGTTACTTCTTATAGTAATTTAACAGCAACGAGTTCATTTGTTTTGCTGTATAGCGTATCTGTAATTAGTTACTTGAAAAAAAGTTACTTACCCGGGTTCACGCGCCGGGACCTAGGAGTTGCAGGTACGGTGTCACGCGAACTTGATTCTGCAAGAACAAATAGAAATGGATGCGTTTTTATTTTCAATACTTTCACTGAAAAAAAACTACAGACGTTTTAGTTTAATTTATTGAAGCTGTTGTATTGTGACGCTGCAGGTTTTGCAGCGCACAAAAGTCTGACCACTTATTCAAGATAATTGATCTCCAGATCAATTATTTTGCAGATGCCGAGAGCTTGAATTGCTTCAGATAAGGTGGAAGGTTCTACAAACTCTTCTACCTATACGTGAGGTAGCTCTACAGCTCAGGCCCGAACTATATAATGTAACATGTTAGTAGGACAAGCTTCTTGTTATGAGTTACCAACCAGCCTACTAATATGTGTAGTGTATAAATCCATTCCCGTTCTCAGGCGGGGTTCCAAGGGTGCATGGCACCCGCGCTCTAGTTGTCTAATTGTCTACGTTGTACAATATTTATATGTATTCAGAACCAATTTGGTTTCGAGAATTTCCTTTCCATGTACTCTACAGTCTTTATGTTCCTACCGAGACACTTGGGATAAACGTGCAAGTAAGCAAATATACTTGCTTCATTTTCGTACTTAATACTTCAATATGCTAGTATTGTCATTTATTTCTTATCCCGGGAGGGACAGTTCAAGACCCATATTACGAATCAGAGAATATCCAAATCCGAATCGATTGCATTTTAGTTTGCACTTGTTCTTTATATGGTAAAGTTTCGTGCGAAGCTTCTGCAGTTGATAAAAAGTGTAACTACAAAAATAATAATTTTATACAATACGATGTGCACATGCTAAATCATTATCATCATGTCGATTTTCCTGTCACTCATTCAGATATCATAGAAAAAAGAAAATCCCGTGCGGAGTACAGAATATTTTGCTTTTTATCATAAGTTTCATTCTTCAAAATTGTATTATGTCATCATTTTTCTTCTTGTGAATTATTGTTTGTCCTAATTTTTATTTTTCCGTACTACTATCCTACATTATTTTTATTTTTTACAATTTACATTTGCATTTTTTTATATAACTGAATTACTCTTTGTCATAATACGTATTGTTAAAAAAAGTGTTGCAAATCGTTACCGCATTTTATCCTGCACATGAATTAACTTACGCTAGATTTACTTATTTGACTTTTCAGCAACAATGTAAGAAAAGTGATATATAAGTTGAATGCGAATTATTAAGAGAACGTAAAATTATGCACTGGAAGCGCAACCTACGACACGTTCGAGCTGAGGAATGAAAAAGCTCACGCAACTAAGGTATCTTCGGCGAACAAAGGACGAAGTCCTGGCGAGCCATAATTACGGAATCATCAAGCAAAATCGAAAAACCCGTTCTACACAGAGTCCTAATTAAGGATCCTGGTTAATGGCCCGATATATTAACGCCGGTAGAAATGAGCATGTTGGTAAAAAATAAGCCACGAGCACAAAACAGGCATATATCCCGTGGATAGTAGAGAAAGAGTATTTTCGAATAGATATATTTCTCGCGATATTTGAAAAATAATGAAGTTTGTGACAGAAGTTGGTTACTATATTCAGTATCTAAGAAGGCAGAATTCTCATTTTGTCTTAAGCTTTTTAGTCAGGCTTTAAGTCTCCCATTCAAGGAAGATTTTCATGATGGGCAACAGGCATCTTGTCAATTCGGTCGGCATGCAAAAAGTTTACTGCATTTTAAGAACCTTAGAAAGTGCTCCAATTTAGATATAGCTTCAAAATAAAAATATTTAAAAAACTAAGAGGAGATCAAGCCTTTTCTTAAGCGGAGAAGCGTCACTGGTATTCCGTCATTGAGCACATAATTTACGTAGTACAATATTGCGCAGAACAGAATCAGTTATTTCGCGGATCGTCGAGTAAATTGTTTCAGCATGACAACGGACACTTTTCAAAAGCAATAGAAATGATAGATAAGTTTCATCCAGTCATGGTGGAGCATATTCGACATGTGCAGCACAAAGAAAATAGCTGGATGCCAAAGTACTTAGGACCCGGAATTCGAAACGAAAGAATTTAATTGCTTGCAAAAGGAGTTCTTAAATTGATTTTGACAAAAATTACACAAATGAAGTATTTTTCTATTTCTGATGACTGTACACAAGAAAAAAGTCGTATAGAGCAAGTGACATTTATCTCACAAATCGTTGACATTTACTTAGAAAAAAGAGACTTTGAAATACGCGAGTTCATTCTTGGCATCGCTCCATCTGTAAAATGTTACAAAGCTCTCATTTAGATCATCCATCTTGTATTCACTGATAAAAAAATCTGTATGAGGTTTAATATACATGTGTGTGAAGCAAATATGCAATATCGCTACTGAAATGTAACATACATTGGCGTAGTAAATTCAATATATATGTGTATTAAATCTCATATACAGGTCAGTATTGGAGTGTGCGTGAAAACTCAAAGTTCTTTTATTTCTTTAAATCTTGACAGATATTCGCAATTAAATTAATAATCTAGAATTCGTCAACTGAATTTTTATTCATAATGAAAGTGCAGTGTACGGGTGGAACTATTCTCTAAATTTGCTCTAAATGGTACAAAAACGCGGATACAGGTGATTGTAGGTCAAGTCTGTTATTTATTTGCCTTATTGAACTTCTCAACTTGAAATCCAATTTTATTTTTGGTTACCAAGAAGAAGGTATCATGTTTTATTATTTAGATTCGAAAATTACTGCTAAACTCATTTTGAATTTGTGTACACTGGAATTATATGATTTTTCTTGTAAGTCATTAACATGAATGTTATGAAATTTAATACACACGCTCTCAATGGCGATTCCATATGCTCATCATCAGTGACCGAAAATCGATTTTAAAATTTAGCGATTATATCGATTGAACATGAGGTAGTTAAAATCCTGCAAAGAAGTTATTTGATAGAAAAGTTTGCAGGAATAAAAGCGAGACGAGCCAGCTTTTTGTATGGATATTGTATCATATTATTTTCATGCAGTGTTCAACGTGCTTTAGTTTTTAAATGAAACTGTTGATTGAAACACGAAAAATTCGTTTGCACGAACTTTGAATAATATGAATCAAACACGAACAATTGGTTCGAATATACTTCGAACAATGTAAACGAAACTTACAATTTAAATTAACAAATTAGAAAAAAATGCAAAAAATAAAATTTTACCTCGATGTTACGTGTGTCGTGTTTATATATTAAGCAGACAAAAAAGGTAATAAAAAAGTACAAACACGTTCCACTAACTTTTCCTTGTAAGAATTGATTCATGAATAATAAGCCTATTGTTTTGTTATTATCAAGGACACAGAAAAATTTTCGGAGGGGGCGATTGTGAATTTTCTTCAACGAATGCATGTTCAACTGTTTAGTTGAAAATTCGTCATTTTTGGTAGAAAATTAATATTTTCGGTTAAATTAAACTATTTGGTTGAAAATGAAACTCCTTGGTTTAAATTTCAACGATCTTCTTAATAATTCATTTTTTTGTTGAAAATTCATAATTTTATTTAAAAAATTATCTCTTTGGTGGAAAATTGAACTACTTTTTTGAAATTTCACTTCGGAGGAACGGGATACATTTTTTTAACTGAAAATGTACATATTTTGCTTAGAGATGCATTTTGCTGTGTCGAAACAAGAAAACATCGATTTCAGGATTCATCCCGACTGACGACGGCGAGAAGTTGTACTGTATCTTGTGATTTTAGTCGAGAATCGCGGGAAACGAGTAAGATTGGGTAAGATAGTCGAAAAATTTGACAATTCGACATTTCGTGTAAATTATAAAGAATAAAGTATCAAAATTTGAAAAATATGAAAGTGGCATTACATGAAAACGAGCAAGGAGGCCAAAGAAAGGCCATTGGAATCGCCGTGGTCATCAAAATAATAATTTAGTATTAACCCAAGTAAAATAATTTCACAGAAAGTAACCACTTCATTTATAAAACCATTAGGTTAGAAAATTGTAAACAAACTTGAGATTCTTAGGATAGAAAATCTACAAAAATGTATTCAAATATAAACAAAATTAATACAAAAAACATAACGAATTTTTTGTAGCATAATAAGGGATCGTCCATATATTACGTAAGATGTTTTTCTTTTGTTTAAGAAAATACGAGAATAAAATTGCTGTGAAGTTGAAAAGGACACAACGATATAAACAAAAGAAAACCGTCTTACGTAATATATGGACGATTCCTAAGGTAAACTTCCCAGTCAACGTGGTTTCAACTTTCTTACATTTTATTTAATTTGAATGCATTCAAATTTTATTTCTTGCTGTAAAATGCTAAAAGTAAATAGTTTTTAGAATTAAATGTCACTTTTAACATATTTTCTAACAATACATTCACATTATGACCATGTTTCACGTTTACTGAAACCGTCACGAATACTGGGACATTTACATTTTAATTTGGTGTATTGAGCTATCAATAATTTTGTTAATAAAATTAATTGCATTTCTGTCTGAACAAAGTTTATTTTTGTTTTCTTGTTTAAGTTCCGTAATTTTCAAATTCTGCTACCTTATTTTCGATATTCACGCGAAGTGTCAAACTCAAACTGGAAACATTCTTGAGAATCTTGCTCGATCTTGCTTGCATATTCAAGTCGGGACTGAATAAGATTAAACAATTGAAAACTGAAAGTTCTAGAAAAAAACATATCTCGAACACGTATAGTTAAAGGTTAGAGTCAAAATATGATGCGTCGTGCCTCAGTTCGCGAGTTTCCGCCATTCTTGACTACACCTGTCTGCATCGTATTTTTGTTTTTATTCGGTCTATTCTATAAGATTTCCACATTTTGGCTGATAAATTCTCACAGAATTAGCTCAATGATTTCGCTTAGAGCTGTTTTTTAGTAAAACGAAAAAAGTTTTTTTGTGTAAAATATAGTTTATATGTTTTTCAAAATGAAGTGTTGCATTAAAAAACTAGATACTCGACATTTTTGCCAAAAATAAGCTTTTACCATTAAAAATGCTTAAAAAATCAATTACATATTGTTAAAGGATTTGTTCGAAATCTCATTTTTATTGCAGTAAGAAAAACATTGGTAATTCAAAACCTGATACCTGACTCTCTGTATAAGTGTCTCCTGTCTTCTTTTTTACATGCCTAACCTCTTATCTTTTTTTTAACCTATTCGGTACCATATTTCTCTTTCTAAAAGTTTTTAAATACGGTAAAATATTAATATACTTCTTTTTTTTAAAGAAAAAGCTCTTAAATAAAACTATGTGCCATGTTGTTTGCACTAAATCTTTTTTCCCCCGAAACAGAATAAGTTTTTTCTATGAAGATTTTTTTTATTCTTATTCAGCCTCCCTATATTTCAGGAGCGAGTTTTTATTATTTTTAAAAATTGCACAATGGACTTCAGTCTGATCAAAAAGTAATTCATAACGAATTTTTCGATCTTTTTTGGATGAATAACTTTTGTCCGTTCATTTTTTTTTCGTATCTTGCACAGATAATCTTGTAGGGCTTTCAAAAAGCAATATTTTTCTCCCCTTGACTTTTTTTCATATCGTGCGTTGTTTGGCTTAAAATGTTCATTTTCGTTTTTTTTTTATTTTGAAAATGCTATAACTCTGCTAACTTTATTTTTCTCGGAAAAAGTTGTTACGATAAATTGTTTGACTCTCCGAGTATTACAAACACCCGTCCATGGAATTTTAAAATCTTGAAAACAAGTCTACAAATTTTTGAAAATGCTTCAACTTTTTGAGTTTTCATCAAAAATAGCTGGCTAACGAACTCGTTTTTTTCTTTTTATGCCTTAAAAACTTGTGCGAAAGCTTAATCCAATCTGATTAGTTTTTCGAAAGTTATCGCGCCTACAGGATACAGACAGACAGAAATACATACATGGAGATTTGATGACAACCGACTAAGTCAAATTTTACATAAAACCAATACCTTCTCATTAGGATGAGAATGCACAAAAATAATACCGCGTTTACTTCACGTAAATGTACTGTACTATTTTATTATGCTATTATACTATTTATTATATTATTTCATGTGCATTCTTATATTTTATAAAAGTATATAAATAATTTTAGTTTCCAGCATGATTTTATAAGAGTGTTATTATTTAAAAATTTTCATCTTTAAGACATATTTCTTCTCATTTCAGCAAGCCTTCGATTTAATATTCAAATTCAACTTTAGAGTTAGAATATTGATCTCAGCTTCAAGTATTTTTTATCTGGCAAATTTTTTTTTAACAGGAATATAAATGGCGCAGACGATAGCGCGTCAGACTTCCATGCAGGAGGTCGGGGGTTCGATCCCTGAGCCGGGTACCAATGGAAATTTTTCTATGTACTTATACCGGGGCTTCGGTGGTTCGCAACCTACCTTAAACTGTAGGTCCCCTCAGAAAAAGCTGTTGCTTTACCAAGGATAAATGGGCTCTATCGAGGGCCTAACCTTGGAGGTCGAAGTCGATTTTGAGAAGACTCGAAAATGAGTCTGCGATCTTCTTGCGCTTTGGGCTACTACTGGGGCAGCACGCTCGATGGTCGCTGACCGACTTCGAGTAATGACCACACACGCATACACTTACATAATACACCAGGTCAGTGCTTCGAATCTGTGCATCTAACGGATGACCTCAGAAGGATCGCTCCGTCCACCCTAGTCTGGCCGTATCCCCTCTCTGCGGCCTGCTAAGGGAGTCTGCCGAATGGCAGAGTGGGTGAGGATCACTTTGCCTGATCAACAAAGGAGGGCGTCATTTACTGTGCGATAGGTATGCCTGGCACCTGAGAGGTATAATCTCAGAACGTTGATAACAACGAAACCCACCGAGATCCAAAAACACTCGGCGAAAGATGGCCGGATTCGGAGTACTGCCTTGAGAAAAACACGGGTATGGCACAATAGGCTTTATAACTATGTCTCTCATTAAAAAATGGTCCTACAAAATTCGTAGATCTTTTTGAGATGAACGATTCTTCTTCTTAAGATTTGCTCGTATGAATCTTCCATAGTATCTTGCACATTTCGCACGTTGAGGACAATAGTGTGACAACTCAAAAAAAGTCATTTCGAGAAAATCGACTTTGAAAATTTTCAGATTTTCAAGTTGGGGGGATTTTCCTCCATAAATGTTTTTCCTCAAAAAAGTCAACTTTCCTGTTAGTTGAGAGTATTTACCGAGTAACCTCTACCCTGTTAGCGAATTTCCGCTTAAAATTCTATTTGTTCGAATTTTTCAAATTAAAGTTTCGTGTTATCATAGTTTTGATTTGCCGCGCGGCACCTGTTCCACCTAGAGATGTCCTTCCGGTCTAGAACGATAGAACTCGAAAAATGCTATCCAATGGTGGCATTAACTCAAAAAAGAACTTTTTTGAGTTGTCACACTATTGTTCTTAACGTGCGATTTTCACATAAAGCCAATACTTTCTCATTGAGATTAGAATGTATAAAGACTCAATATCTTAATTTCAAGTTTAAACAACTATATACCATAGTTCATTGAATGCTGAACTTGAATATCTATTTTTGTAATCACTAAATTCCTCGGCGTCGAATTGGATCCAGAAGTGAATCAAATCGATACACAATGTAGTAAATACACAAAGGATAAACTTGAATAAAAAGATAGATATTAAAAATTATCGAAAAGGCTCGACGTAGATAAAGAGTGAATATACTTGAATTACAAGTAGGAATTGAAAAAGAGGCTGGCAAGAGAAGGAGAAAAGGATTAATGTGGATAGGCGAATGACAGAAAAGGATCGACTGGGTTATTACATTAATTCAAATACTAAATTATTTAACTATCATGGTTTTAATACGTAGAAGGGTATGCGTGTGAGGGGCAGGGGGTCGAAACCCTGTATAAATTTATCCCTTTTGTTATTCATGAATTTCAATCATCAAGGAGTGACAGAGTTTTACTTCTTTCGATGCTGAAGCTGCAAAAATACTTTAAAATTCAATTATAATGTGTTTTACTCTATAAATTTTACTGTATTAGTATTCTTCTCAACATCTATTCTTAATCATGATGAAGAAATTCAAAATTCTCAGAATTTTTTAATGTGTAATTTTCGATATTATAATGTTAAATAAAATTATAAAAGTTGAAAAGTGTAGAATTTTACCAACAAAAGACAAAGTTCATCAAAATTTTAGGGTTATTTTTGGCTCTGAAATACACAAAAAAAATGTTCAAAAACCACCCCTATGTACAAAAAACCACCACCTTAGTAAAAACTCAAGCGTGGAATAAACAAAATAGAAAGTAGTGTTGGGCTTTTCTTGAGCTCTTGAATGCTTGAAATTTTTTTTTGCGAACACCACCCCTACATGTAGAAAATCAATCACCTATCTATAAATTCAAATTCGAATTTATAGATAGGTGTTTGATTTCGTAGATGTAGGGGCTATCTTTGCAAAAAAAATTTTGACGTTCGAGAGCCCAAGAAAAGCCCAAGATTCTGATACACTTTGTTTTTTGCAGATTTTATTTTTGACAAGGAGGTGGTTTTTTTGCACATAGAGGGTGGTTTTTGGAATTTTTTTTGGTGCCTTTAAGAGACCAAAATGAGCTAAAAATTCTGGTGTACTTTGTTTCTTCCGAGTTTGAGTTTTTACATAGGGGGCAGTTTTATTGTTAGTAGGTGCGGTTTCTGGAAATTTGTTGTTGGCGCATTCAAGAGCCCAAAAAAGCACAACGTTCTGTTGCATTTAGTTTTTTTTTTTAATTTTTATATAGTGGAGGTGCTGGCTAGAGTCAAACCAGAACCTCCACTCGAAATTTTTGAATTTTCAAAAAAAGCAGTGGAGCCCAAAATTCGGCAATACAGGCCGAAAAAAGCCCAAAATTCTGATACAAAGAAAATGATTGTTCTATGGTGTTGGTGGACCACCCGATCACCCGGGCCGAAAATATCAAAATGACTATTAATTTAATTATTGATTATTAACAATAATTTAAATCCCCAATGTTACCTTTGCAGTTTTCTTGTGAGTTTTTGAGATAATTACAGTCATAATGTGTAGCTGGGTTGTTGGTCCGTTAGTTCTTTAAGCTTTGTTATGATTATTTTCATGATCGGTAGTAATCGAATCTATCTACTAACAATTGATCAACAGTACTGATTCTTCCGACTAGGGCAGGGGTCTCCAAAGGTAGATCCTGTATCTACTGGCGATCCGAGGCCAATAGGTCGGGCCTACTCAGCTCTGACCCAGAACTATTAAAATCCTGTACCTCATTCGAGCCGCTTGGAAGCTTGAAGCTTCGAAAGCTTCGAAACTCCACGCTAAAATTGGAAGCTTCACGGAAAAATTGAGAATTTTATTACGAAATAAAATAATAAATGTTTAGTTCTGTTACTTTAATATTACTAAATGAAATATTCAATGCAATTTTAATGTTTTATGCTCACAATTTCCATTCACTAAAAATCTGTGTAATCATTCAACATTTTAATCAAAATTTTGAACGGTGAAAATGACGGAGAATTATTTTTTTTATTTTACACTTTTTCGTATTAATTAAAATTCTTTTAATCGTTCTAACAATGTAATATTCTACAATTTCAGCAGTTTTGACTTTGAAACATTCAATTTAGTTTATAAGTAAACATTTTTAAACTTGAATCGCATTGAATTGCAAATTATTTTTATTTAAAAGCAAAAAATTTGAAATAATTCAATTTTGAACCCTTTAATTAGCACTAATGCAATTTCAATTGCTTTGAATTTTTAGTGATCCATTTTTTCAAATTCTAATTTATAAATAATCTAATTTTTAATATTTTTAAATTTGTCTATTTTCGCAATTGTAATCTTAAATAATTCCACTCGGAGATTCTTCAACTTTAAAAAAACTCTTGAATTGTTAACACTTTCAATTTATTTGTGATTATTTTTTATAACTGAATTTTATTAGTAAAGAAGTACACATTTACACAAAATATGTATCATTAATTTTGCAAAAATTTATTTGTGAACAACTATCTGCAATTACTCAGTTTAAATACTTTGAATAAAATACTTTTTATTTCAAGTCGTGGTAATTTATACCAGAAAAAATGGTCCTCCAGGTTCAAATTTCAGAACCGAGACCTTCCAACTGGGATTTTTTTCCCAGGGGTCATAAATTTTCTCTCAGTTTCCCTTCGACAAAAAAAAATGGTAGATCTGGAAAAACGTCGGGCGATCCTGGGTGATGCTGCACCTGTGGATTGTGGAGACCCCTGGACTAGGGGTAGTGTTATTGATTGATATGGATTGCTGAGTTACCGATCCATGATGAAACTTTTCCAAATTTATCAAATAGATAGCTGAACTAAAGTTAAGAATTTTACGTAAATAGAGTATTAATGTTAATTAACAATTGAAATGGTTAATTAACTTTTCGCAATCGCGTTGAGACTCGAAAGCATCAGAATTGCAGGAAAAAGTTTCGAGGAGAGGGATTTACAGCGCCACACAGGAAAGTATATGTATATTATGTACATGTTTCAAGAATTTGTGTGGGGATCAAACCCGTGTCATCCACCCTCCCCCTGGATACGGCCTTGGGGACAAGCAAATGAAAATCATTTTCAGTTGAGCCTCCGGATAGTATAATTAAACATAAAATATTCCGCCTGAGAATGGGGAGGCCCTCGGTCGCTTGGGCTTGAGCCACGTTCAGGTGTCCCATACTCTCAGGTACATTTCAGCTCCTAATATAATAAGGATTTGTAAGAAATTACAGCTTGAACTGAAATTTTTTCCAACATGTCCCGATTAGCATTAAAGTTTCCCTGAAAATTCCTGGAATATTCCAATGGAAGGTTCGGAGAATCCCGAAAAATGTTCCAGGAAGGTTCCCGGAAGCGGAAAAATGTCTGTGTATCCAGAAAGATTTCCAAGGCAGGTTCTGGCAATATTCGTGAAAAATTTTCGCATTTTATGTAAATTTAATTTATTTAATGAATCAAATTCCCCATGAACATTCCCCGAACGTTCCGTCGGGGATTTGTACGGATACGGATTTGTAAAGTATTTAATTATAACAGCTTTGCACTGAAATTTTGTCTAACATATGTTACAAAAATGATAACATATGTGAGAAAAAATTTCAGTGAAATTCAATTCATCGGTAAACCTAAAGATTGAATTGAAGCTTCTGAAACATATTTTGTCAAAAATTTAACGAAAGATGCACAATGATAATAACATATGTTTCACCTGTTTGAAAGTAAAATGCACATTTTTGAATATAATCGATATCTGGATTTGAGATATTCTTACTGTATGATTAACTTGGTAGTATAAAATATTCTACTTACGAACAGAGTGAAGCGATATCATAAATATGAAATACGGAGTTAAAATTAACGTCTTCATATTTCTAAAGTGCCAGTACAGCTTTTCGAAAAAGAACTTACAGAGCCGCAACTAACAAGATTTTGCATGAGTGTCGTAATTGCTTATATACTAGCTATTATCACATTATTGACAAAAATGATTATCTACATTTAGGTGGCGAAATGAAGCGATAGAAATAAACTGTTTTGTCAAACGTGTTTGACAAACTTGTTGTGAAATAGAAAATCTTTATTTACTATCCTTGGAAAGGTCAAGAGTAGACGAGATATGAGTCGTGACAATCGTAAACGAGCGACTTTCAAGAAGAATTTAAGAATTTACAAAAAAAAAATGTAATACGTATTACATTTTTGGGTGAGAATTTTTGGGGTTTAACATTTTTTCCGGAATTAAAGACCTGGTCTATCGCTATTTAATTTGTTGTCGTGATTATTGCAACCTTATGATGGAATAGTATGAAAAATTAATTATAGGCGTGTAATGATTTTTATAAATTGAATTTCTTATAATTTTCTCGCGATTCTTGAAAAATCATTATAAGAAACTCGCTATTGAATGGAATAATGTTAAAATATTGCATGATGTAATGCAAAAAATACAGAAACGACTAGGGTGGTTGGCCCGCACACCCGCAATCAACCCGACAACCCGAATTCAACTCGCGAAACCCACAAACGCGCAATACATTCACAATCAACTTAAAAACCTGGAAAACTTCGTAAATATAAGATTGACCAAACTAAACCCCTTTTTACGGTCTTTGTGGCCCCGCACAGTGAATTGAAATAAAGAAACAAGGTTCAAAATGACATAATATGTATGAGAAAGAAAAAAGTGGTTAACTTGTCTTCAAAGTATATTTCTGCTGGGAAATTGCTTGCTTTTATCGTTGAAAGGATACGTTGCGTCGCCCTCAAAAATTCAAGATTGAATTTTAATAATTAATTCTATAAACTAATTCTATAAACAAATGTACATCGCAGACATTTATATAGGCAGAAAAATATCTATTTTATATTTCCATTCTAATGAGAAGGTGTTGGTTTTATGTAACATTTGATTCAGTCGGTTTTCAACAAATCTCCACATTTTGAGATCCCTTGAGTCAGAAAAACGATTTTTACGAAGGTGTCTCTATGTATGTATGTATGTCTGTCTGTATCCTGTAGACACGATAACTTTCGAAAGACTAATCAGATTCGATTTAGCTTTGACACGCGTTTTTGAGGTATACAAAGAAAGAACGAGTTCATTAGCCAGATATTTTGGATGAAAAATCAAAAAGTTAGAGATTTTCAAAATTGTTGATACCATTTTTTCCAGAATTAGGAATTCTATTTACGGCTATATGTAGTACTCGGAAAGTCGAACAATGTATTGTCACGACTTTTTTCAATTAAAAGAAAATTCTCAGTGTTAGAGCATTTTCCAAATTGAAAGAAAAAACGAAAATAAAAATTTTTTAGCAAATTTTGACCCCACAAAACATAATACAAAAAATAAGAAATAAATCATCCATACAAATTTGTTATGAATAATTTTTTGATAGGACGCGTATTTCTTGTTTAAATCGCAAAAAATAACATTGAAAATAAATAAATTAAGTTTTCGGAAATGCTATTTCCCTATTACTGCATTCTCTATTTACTTAACTATTTCTAGCTAAGTGGGATGAGGGCAAGCTCAATGAATAAATTTAAATAGATTCAATTTCCTTTATTTTAATTCTACACAAACTATGATGACCCTTGTTTCGTGAGAACTTTATTTGACACCTTGCCTGTTTCCGTTCCTTTAAAACGTGGATTCAATTGATCTCCATCTTTGAAAGAAATAAACTGATTCAAAATATATATTTAAACAAAATTTTGAATAAGGTAAATTAGGGATTTTGTAAAGTTACCGGTACTTGATGTTTTGCTTGAATTGATTCCTTTTTTAGATGAGGAGAACAATTCACGTAAATCCTTTCAGTGTTTTAAAAACTGGTACGCCGAATTTTTTTCTTTTTTTTTTATACTCCGAAATGATAGTAGGTCCCGTTTTCCGAAATGTAAGTTTTAGACTGGATTGTGACTGTATAGTGGCGTTCCGATTTTAAAACGACTGTCGTCCCGTTCCAATTTTTAGACTGGCTTTAGTTCGACGGTTGCTGCTTATATCTGGAATCAGTCCTATAGAATTCTTGGGTCTCATGGAAAATGGTTTCACAGCTTTCCTCTGCTACAAATTTAAATAGCCGTGCGACGGCTAATGGGTTTTCTCTCAACCGGGGTAGTAGTCGAGTCTCTGGTTGTGTGTGTAACACATGGATTGACTTAGGGTGCCGGGCTAGACACTGTGTAAGTCATTGGTGTATTCTCGAAGTTCGAAGCTTCCTTAGGTGGTTGCAGGTAGTTGGAGTTGTGAGGAAAAGGCGGTGCAGGTGAATTGAATCCATAATCCCTATGTTGTGTACGAGTTGAGTCCGCGTCTGGAACCCACACCACTGCCCACTTCTTTGGCTTGAAACCAAAGACCTCGCCCCGTATTTCATTATGGGAAAGAATAGCTAATTCTGCTTGATTCATAATTTCTCTTTGAATTAGGTTCACGAAGCCAATAGCAACATTTTGATACAATAGTAAACACGATCACTGAAGCTGAACTCGAAAATATTTACTTTTAGGCCGCATGTTACCCATGTTTGCAGTAATTTCAGAAAATATCAACAAAAATCTATTTCCTGCAATATATATATTCAAGCATCTCTAACCAAAATATCCCTTCCCGTTTAATGCAGACTTAGGACTGTCTGTACTTTATTTAAATAAATGTGTAGGCACATGCCAAAAAATATAAAATAAAATATAAAATACAGGTACAGTTAAAAATTGTAGTTAGTTTCAACTAAAAGAGGGTTGAAATTTTAGATATTATGAACTTGAAAACCATTCGACAAATCGATTTCTACATTCATTCATTAGTATTCTCATATATTGGAAAGGATCTTCTGCGACACTGATTTGAGAAACTCCACACGGCTTAAAATTCCGCAACTTCGTTTAAATATTTCATTTTCCAGAAATTCCTTTTTTTCAACAATATCTTTTCTCCTTACACCTTGGCTTCGAAGCTTTATGTACGTTCCGGATTGTACATTTAACAGAATCTCTACGAACTTGAATATATTTGGATGAGATGAGCTTAACATCTTTTTTAGTTTCGAATGAAAAGACTCACAGCCGTTTGTAGTTCTGCTTGATGAGGAGGTACATTCTGCCGATACTGCTGGAGGAAATTCTGCTTCTGCCTTCACATGTGTATCGAAGATATGGTTACAGAATTTTTCAACCCGTTGATCTTTCGGCATTATCGACATTAAATTCTCAACGAAATTGTCTTCTACTTCAGTTGAATTCAGCAGCGGCAACCCGAAAAAAAGTTTTAAAAATTCACCGATTTCAGAATTGTGCTTCTTATATTCCTGCGATAGGCCTAATTCTTGTGTCTTTCTCCACCAACTTTGCCCAAGATGAAAGCGACAGTCTTTCACGTTTGCAGATGGCCAAACCATGCGCACGGAATTGAGCAGTGGAGACGGTAATCGTCTTCATCCCTCACGGGACTGAACTCGTACACTACGAAAATTATACCTGAGTAGTCTGGACTCAATTCGTATGCAGCCAGGAAAAGGATCATATCTAGGTCAAGTTTAAAACGTTTCATTCAAAAAAGGTTATTGACATAGTTCGTATATTTTTGACATAGTGAGAGATTGTTGAGAATAGACAATAAAGTTAATGATCGCTTAACGTCATGATAGTAAAAGTTTATAATTGAGTAATGGTCGCCAAGTAAAAGTTTGCAATAGGTTATTAAGATAAACAATAGCAATAATAGTAATGATATTAATAATTACAAATTATTATAATTAATTATTATAAAAAATAATAACCATTTTTTATCAATTATCATCTATTAAGTATTAATTAACAAATAATGATTATTATCAATAATACTAATAACAATAATAACGATAATTATCTTATAATAGTCGCTGGACGTGACATAATTGTTTTTTTTTTTTCATAGGACGCCAACCTTTTATTATAAAAACAAAACAACGAAAACACATATGTTTAAAAATCAATGCATATTATGAATTGTAATACTATAAATTTATTGAAATGATACATTTTTCAGGGTAGCCGAGAAACAAAATTAGTGCAAAATGAGGAAAAAATATGAAAGTAATCACGACACAAATGAAATTTGTGAATTATTTTGCAATATCTGACCGAGGTATAGAAATAAATGTAACATACATTTGGCACAATAGGACTGAACTTAATGTAGAAAAATTCTCACTTTAAACAAAACCGAGGGCGAAGCACCAGATACGTGATGAAAATGTGTTCGTTAAAGCCGAAGGAGCGTCAACAAAAGAGAATTCACATTCACCAAATTACAGTTGTCGATGCTTCCACTTTGATTTGAAAAAGTCTGTGCATAAATTTGGGGTATGTACAAAGACCGAGCGCGCAACGCAAGATATTATCGAAGATATTATCGAGCGCGAAAATTTGTTAAAAATTTGTCGTTTGGTAGAAAATGTATCTAGTTTTTTAAAAATTAATCTTTTTGTTTGACCTTTTAACTATTTTGTTAACAATTTGTCTTTGCTGTTTGAAAATTAATCTTTTTGTTAAAAAATTCATCTTTTTTCTCTAAAGTTTCAACAATTTGGTTCAAGATTCATCTTTTTTCATTCAAACCTCATATACTCCATCGAAGTTTGAACTACTTTTTCAAAATTGAACTTTTTAATGATTCATCTCTTTGGTTAAATGTGAACTATTTGATTGAGAAATAATTTTTGTGAGTGAAAAGTTAATTTTTTCATTTGAAAATTTTACTATTCCACTTTTGTTTGAAAATGTATTTAATTTAAAGTAACTAAAACAAGTTTTGCAAATAAAAAAATATATGAAGTTTATGTTTAAAGTTTACAAATTTCAAATTATAAACCTCTAAATTATTCTAAGAAGGTTCCAAAAAAATAATTTCAAAAAGGACAGATCCAAAATTGAACGATTCTAAACTTCCTTTGAAAGGTGCCAATTCTTAAATTTAACGTTTTAATTTAAAATTTATAATTTTACACTCGATACTTTTCAACTATCTAGGTTTTAATTTAATTTTCCAAACGCTGAAAATATCACAAATTTGTAACGTTCCGATTTGAATTGCAAAACTGAAAAGTAACATTGAAACTCCAGCGCTCAAAAATCAGAATTCAACACTCTGAACTTCCAATCAAAAACAATTAGAGAAATTGCTCAACTCTTGTTTCAACTTTAAATAGTTTAAGTTTAATGATTGAAAATCGAGCAATTAAACCTATACAGGGTGTTTTTTTTTAACTTGAGACAACGAAATATCTCAAAAAATACATCTGGAATAAAAACTTTTTATTTTCGAGGGGGAAAAAAGATTTGCTAAAATTTACCCAACCCCCACCCCCACAGGAGGCAGGGGTGGGGGTAACATTGTAATTTCAAATGGCAAACCCAATTTTTTATCACAGATTCAGATTCTCCTTTACGAAATACGTAAGTTTTATTCGGAAAATTTGTTTCGATTCGCGATAGATGGCGCTGCAATCGCGAAAAATGAAATTGTTGACACTACTTTTAGCTCTACCCAGGAATAACGACGCGGACTTAGTAGTTGTCTATTCCCCTCAGGGTGCTTAATTTCGGTGAGTCCCCTTGCCTCATACCTCAGGGATGCTTGATTTCGATTAATTATTTTACAATAAGTGCTCAAAATGGTGTCCTCGCACTTCGATGCACTTGTTAATCCGAGCTTTGAAAGATTCCACACAACTGCGAATTGTGTCTGGTGATATTTGTGCACAAGCAGACCTGATTCGCTCGATCATGTTATCACGAGTTGTGGGCACTTCATGATACACGCGATTCTTTAGATAATCCGGCGCCGTAAGATCTGGCGATCTGGCAGGCCAATTTACTGGACCTCCTCTACCGATCCATCGTCCATTGAATTCGCGATTGAGTACTTCCCTCGCGATTGCCGCATAATGTGCTGGACAACCGTCATGTTGAAACCACATGTTGTGTCGCACTTCCAAGCTTAGCTCTTCCAGCAATATTGGAAGTTGATTTTCTAAAAAGTTACGATATTTTTCACCGTTCAAATTTCCATCAATAAAATACGGACCGATAAGTTGATCTCCAATCATTCCACACCAAACGTTCACGGACCATGGACGCTGATGCTCAACTTCACGCAACCAATGTGGATTTTCTACTCTCCAATAATGCATGTTGTGCCGATTAACGTTACCATGGTTTGTGAAAGACGACTCGTCTGTGAAGAGTACTAGAAAAAAGAAATTCGGGTTTCCTTGTATCTGCTGAACCGCCCATATTGACAAAATGTCACTCGGTTCTGAAAATCATTGCCATGAAGTTCT
>CAKNYM010042877.1:0-58275 GCA_932195095.1 Andricus curvator | reverse complement strand
GGGTACAGTCGTTGCAGCTCTCTTTGAAGATCTTGATACCTCTCCTATATATATATATATATATATATATATATATATAAAGTTAAACAACCACCGCAGGGTCCCACTGAGAGCAACTGCCATCTAAAAAAAAATATCAATAGCCCCCAGTAGAACCGCGGTAACTCACACCTATGGCCACGTCTCACAACCGTGAGATGGGTGGTCACAGGGAACGACAAAATCACAACGACAGGCCGGCGAAACCCTCGTTTGTCTTGAGGACACGAAGCGACCCAAGGATGACAGCTTTCTGCATCCATCTCGAAAGTGCCTTGGCATATTTTTGGCACCCGGGTATGGCTTTAAGGTTACGAACCAGTGGTCTTGATACCTCTCCTCTTTTCCTCTCTCCTTTGCAGGAAATTTGGCACTTCTCGTTTCGGACAATCGACTCTATCTCCCTTGAAGCGTTCGGCAGGGCAGGGTCGCGGCCAACACGGTAAGAGCGACAAAGATGTTAATAAAGCACTCTTAGGGCCGCATTATGTCTGTAGATATACGTCGTTCCCGCTTGAGTCATAAACCCTGATAGTATGTGTTCTAGGTACTCAGCGTGTGCATGGCACGCTCAGCACCTATCACTGGGAACTTCTTGAAATAAAATGCGCTCACGGTATGCTAAGGTGGAAATGACACCGTCCTGGCATGCGAAAATGAAAACCCTCTGTACCTGAATTAAGCCCTGATGATTTGAGGAAAGCAAAAGTTTGCTCCTTCGACAAGGACTGTTTTTCTACATTTCTGTGAAAGTTTGCGTGCATTTTCTTGTCGAGTAGCTCTTGGTGAAAATTTTCAATCTCTGCTTTCTTCACTTTGGTTTTTAGAAGTGAAGCATCTAGATGTAGTAATGCACTCTCCTCACTTCTGATTTTAAAATTCAGGCCAAGGGTCTCGGCCGCTTGCTCGGCGGCTTTGAAAAGGAACGCTCCTTCGCCAATCATCTCGTGGTTCCGGACCATCTTTAGGAGAGGATCTCTGCCATTCGCAACGATGTAAGCTCTACTTAGAACAATCCGGTTATGAAGACACTGGAGATTTAGAAGTCCGCGTCCGCCTTGACGGCGTGAAATATATAATCGCGGAACTGACGAATTGATATGCAAGCTTTTATGCTTATTCATGATCTTACGTGTAATGACATCCAGGGCCTTAAGCTCGTTCTTCGTCCATTGAACTACCCCAAACGAGTAGAGTAGAACCGGGACGGCAAGCATGTTAGTCGCAGATACCTTGTTCAACGCCGACAGATGATTGGAAGACCAAATCTGTCGAAGAAGATGCTTGTATCTGCTTCGAAAGGTTCCTTCACTGATGTTACGTCCTGAATGCTGTTTTCAGGCACACCCAGGTATGTATAGGTCTCTCCAGTATCAAGATGTCTGATAACACTTATATCCACAAGTTCAGGGTCCCTGGGGACGCCAAAAATCTTTCCTTTCTTCAGATGAATTTTGGCACACTTGTCCAAGCCAAAGTCCATCCCAATCTCTCCTGTGTAGTTCTTGACAATATTTATAGCAGATTGAAGTTTGCTTTTACCAGAGGCATAGATCTTCAGGCCATCCATATAAAATACATGAGTGACCTTATGCTCGCGCTGATTAGTGTCGCCACAGAGGTATCCAGGAGAATTTCGTAGTGCGAGAGATAGAGGCAGAAGTGTGATGCAAAACAGCAAAGGGCTCATGGTATCACCTTAAAAGACGCCCCTCTGGAAGGTGACGTTGTTCGTCGTCACACGATAATTTCTAGATGAGATAGTAAATCTAGTTTTCCAAAGAGGCATCAATCTCTCTATGCATCTCACTATGTGTGGGTGTGCCTTCAAGCTTTTCAACAGACAGATGATAAGTCTATGAGAGGTTGAATCGAAAGCTTTCCGGTAGTAAATCCAGGCCATTGGCAGGACGCGCTGATGGACTGCAGCGTCTTTACAGACACACCTATCAATTAGCAGGTTCTCTTGACAGCCTGCTACACCTTTTTTCGAGCCACGTTGTTCGTACATCTCTCGCAATACAGGCTCAATTCGTCGAACAATCCTGTTGCTGAGGACAGCTGTAAAGATCTTATACAGCGTGCTCAAACAAGCTATTGGCCTGTAATTCTCTGGGTTGGACAAGTTGCCTTTTTTTGGCAGGAGTAGAGTGCGTCCTAACACCAGCCACAGCGGAATGGGTGTCTCCGACTTTAAATATGAGGTGAATATGCGGGCCAAATGTTGGCGTGTAAAAGTAAACTTCTTCCACCAAAAGTTCTTGATACGATCTGGTCCAGCAGCGGAAAAGTTCTTCGTGCCTCTAAGTGCTTTTTTCACCTCTTCGGCAGTGATTGATGGACATTCCTCCTCAGATTTTATGAGGTTGTCGCAAAACTCCTTGAAGCGGATGATATTGTCAGTATCTTCTTTCAACTCTAGTGTTTTCGGGATCTTGTACAACTCTCTCCAAAAAGTCTCTACCTCCTTGGGCTTGGGTGGATTTTTTACAGAAACAGGTAGAGCGCTGAAGAGGCGCGATGGGTCAGCGAGAAACTGTTGATTCTTCCTGATCCATCTCTCCTTCTTCTGTATTCTCCTCCTTGCGTCAGATAACAGCCGTATTTCGTCAACAATATGCTGCTTGATTGTCAGCAGCTTTTACTTGTTTAGTGTGTGATTCAATATCCTTAGTTATTGGGCGAACTTTCGAACCCTTTCCGTAAACGGTCTACCAGTTGTTATGTAGTCAATCACACATTGAACACGGGACGCATTCTGTCTTGCCCATCCAATCTTATTGTTCAGTTGATGCAAGCGTCTTTTGGTCTTTTGATCCATCGTCGGTTTCAGCCTTCGATTTTAATCAGCCAAAGCTGTCGCAGCACCATAAACTGAGCAATTGATGGTCCAGAGGTCGGACTCTTGCGAGATATCTCCACGAAGAATGGCATCCATTTCAGCCAGATGTTGGGGCTTAGGAGGAACTTGCACGTTAATGTTCCTTCTTGTAATGAAATTGCGGTCATCTCTCAGAAGGTGCCTGCTTTCTGCGGTTGGTCTCAATGTCGCTTCCTCATCTTCGTCTGCGGCTTCATAAAGCAGCGGTTGGGGAAGCGCTCCGTGTACATGTCCATTTTTCCGGAGGTTGACGGCTTGATTTCGCAAAGACTGATGCGAAACGTGCTGAATCTCTGGGTGTTTCTGGCACCACAGAGTGTGCATACGCGCCATAAAGCCTAGGTGAACAGGGATAATGCTGGCATCGTAGCAGTCGAACATGTCATCCTTGAGTTGATCCGTCCACTGAATGGGCGTTTCGCAGGTTCGTCGTCTTGTTTCCATCTAAATTATCTTCAGCACCCCGAACTCTAGGCTGATCGGCATTGTTTGCCGACCCATTGTCGGGTGCTCTGCGCGTTCGATTGTCTTGAACCGCATCTACAACATTTTGGTGTTTTGGTGGTTTCATTCTTGTTCCCACGAGCAGCTAGGGAAAGGATTAGTCCATCCTTGTAGAGCCCCGCGTTCAAGGATAAGGCTGATACTCTGAGAGGTCGCCCGATATCCCAGAGTCGCCGTTTGAGACACCTAACCCAGGTGCCATTCAGCTTTCGGCACGGTTGTTACGCCTTCGCTTAGGAGTTATTCCTACGGGACCATCAATGGAAAATTGTCCGCGACTGCTTATTAATTATTGTAACCATATTCAGCAGAAACCCTTGGTACAGGGACCCTCTATCCGCAACCCGAGGACGCGTTCGGTGGCTTCTTCATAGGCCCTTCGGTTCTATTCCAAAGGAATCGAAACCGAAAACCGATATATATATATATATATATATATATATATATATATATAACATGCAAAGAACATGCTTGCCATCCCGGTAGTACTATATTCATTTGGAATGGTTCCATGGACGAAGGGCGAGCTCAGATCCCTTGATATCGGGGCGCGAAAGGTTTTGCACATGAACAAAAGCATGCACCTCAATTCTTCTGTTCCGCGACTTTACATCTCACGACGCCTAGGTGGTCGCGGAATACTGAATCTTGAATGTCTTCACAACAGGATTATTCTGGGTACAGCACATACAGTTGCAAATGGACTTGGATTCTTAAAATGGTCAGGAAACACGAAGAAGCGGGCAAAGGCTCGTTTCTGTACAAAGCAGCGAAGGGGGCTGCTGAAACACTCGGCCTTGACTTCAATATCAGGGTTGAGCAAAATGCATCAAATCTTATCCATCTTGAATACTCACTCCTGAAGGCCCCGATTAAGAAAGCACAGGTGAAAAACTTTCGCGAACAGCTCCTAGGGAAATAGAGTCAATTGTCGAAAATGAGAAGTGCCGTATATACTGGAACTTCATATTCTCGACAATTTTTTCTGTTGCGCACTCGAGGCCTAACATAGTTCTCCTTGACTTCGAGAAACGAACCATGTTCGTTATAGAATTTTCGGCACCAGCTGACAAAAACGTCATAGCCAAGGAGAAAGAAAAGAAAAAGAGGTATAAAGATCTTATAAGGGAGTTGCGACGGTTATACCCGGAATATTCTGTGAAGCTAACCGTCTTAATCATCGGCGCTCTTGGAGGTGCCAAGGTTTCACTGGTGTATAGCCTGAAAAGGATTCCTGTATATCAACGAAATTCTGAGACACGTGCGGGGAAAATGCAGATAGCGGTCGTCCTTGGGTCGCTGCGTGTCCTCAGGGTGCACGAGACTTTTGCCGGATCATCGTATTAAATCCTTATGACAAACTTTTAACTATATATATATTGGTATCCAAGTATGAATATCCAAGTATCCAAGTATGAATAATAATTCTAAATAAAGCATTCAGGATCAAACCATCCAAAATTAAAATAACAATTCAACGATTTCTTTCATTCTTGTTGATAAAGTATGAGAATTTCAATTTTTAATTTCTGTACGCTACAATTTCAATTTTAAGTCTAACTTACCAATTTCAAATAAGAAACATAGAATATTACATTATTTAATTTCCAAGAGAAATCTCATCAATTCCAATGACATTTGACATTACAAGAAATTATTATTTTTCTTTCGTTACGTTCTGCAATTCCAATTAAAAGTTTTGAAATTTGAGATGATTCGATTTGAAATTGAGGCTCCTAATTTCATAGTGCACAAGTTTGAGCATTTGAAACAAAAAGTTATTAAATATATGTAGTTTCTAGTGTTTGAATAATTGATTGAAAAAAATTTTTTTTTTAAGTTTTAGTTCTTAATAATTATTTCTGACATTTGAAAGGTAGCATGCCATAACAGCCTAACCTAAATTTTTACGATTTTACAGAAGAGAATAAGAACATTTTTAAAAATCAAATTTTGCATTTTAAAATAAGTCCTTTCGGGACCAGTGCCGAATTGAACCCTGGAAAATTTTATTGCAAAATATTTTTAGGTTCCCAGAAAATCTAGTGAGATTTCTTTTCTTTCAAAGGGCACGCTTTTCCACTTTAGACGATTATGAAATATCCAATTTTTAATTAAAAAAATGTAAAAATTCTCTTTCGAGCTATTTAGTTACTGAATCAATAAAGAATGTTTGATGAAAGAATATGATTAGTTTTGGAAAAAATAAGGCGGAAGTTTTTTTTATGCTCAAGGGAAACGTTTTTTCAAATTTGCACGGTGAAAAAAATCCAGCTTTCGATTTAAAAAAAAGTGAGTTCAACTTGATGCAGCTGCCCTTGCGCGTATAGGAATATGTGCAAACTCATAGTTAGGCCCTCATGGCATGCTAGCAAAACAAAATGATATTATTAAAAAATCCATTCGTCAGGTTACGTATAATAATTTTTCTGATTTTTTGAGCCGAGAATCAGAATTTCACAAATTTGTGGGATAGGCCCTCATGAATTGCTACCTGTCATTCTTTAGACCGGAAAGCTTCAAATTAAAAATCAAAATTGAAAAGCCATGGTTACAATTCAAATTAGTGCTGCTTTCTATAATGAAATTGATAATTTCTCAACTTTCTTTTAGATCTTATGGATTGTACTAAAATCTCTTAGTTTTAAAAGTTTTGAAAATATAACTTTTTTCTTCAAAGATTGTCTAACTTTACAAAGTTTTGAATAAAAATTTAGTGCTTCAAACTGTTCCTGCCTATTGAAACATGGAAAAAACATTCATTTCATTCACAAATAATCACGCCAGGCCTTTTTTAACTCATTAAAGATTTGATTCATTTTTTGTAAAAATTGCTGCGATTTGTTATAAAAGTTTTACCAAGTGACGAAAAACAGCATAAATCAACTATTGCTTGACTATTGTCTGGACTTGGAAAGGTGATAAGGCTGTCCGAAATGTAGATATATAGTATATTGTGCTACAAGTTGACACGATACTTTTTCTATAATTTGTGCAAAAGTGCTAGTTTTTGTTTACCTGTTTTTTGTGTAAAAAGAAGGCGATTTTTTGTCGATTGACGCAACAATGACAATGGCAATTATCAAAACCATGGCAATAATATGGCAGTAATAATAAGCTGGTTCTCACAATTGAATAGTTGGCCCATAAAGTTGAGGTTTTCAAAACTTCCGATTTTTCGTGAAAAAAACCAAGCACAGTATTTTCGGAGAAACTGACGGTGTTTTTTTTGCTTTTGCCAAGTGACAAAAGTACATACAAAATACACAACTCGAGACTTTTCAGGAAATTGCTTTTAGGTTAGGGACGACAGTCGGAAAATAGAATGAAGTTGGCTGCGCACGATGCACGAGTACACCCGAGGCAGCACGAACCCACCCGAAATAACATTTACTTTTGTCACTGTGCCTCACTTTTATCACTGTCCATTTACTTTTTCCACTGCATCTGTCCACTTCTGTCACTGTTGCCCGGAAAGGTCGGCACTGCGCATGCGCCACGTCATCGAGCAAAAATCGGTAACTTTTTACACCAAAAACCGGTGGAAAAACTGGCACTTTTTCGCGAATTATAGAAAAAATATATTTTTGTAAACACTTGGAAATATTATTAAATTTGTTGTTGAATGAATCTCAGTTGAAGTAATTTTTTTCCTTATGTCTATTGAATTATCACGCGAGAAAGATAAAATAAAGTTCCAAGTTTTAAGGAATTTTGTACTCCAACATTAACTTTTGGCAGGAGCTAGAAAAATAAACCCGTGATTTGAAATTTCACAAAAGTGATATTTAGGATGCAACATTTTCTTTGAGCCATTAAATATTGAAAAATCTTGACGGGTTTATGAAATAATAATTTGTTGTGCGAGCATGCAAAAATCCTAAACGCTGCTTTTGTAGAATATTAAATTAAAAAATAATTTTCCTATTTCCTGCCAGGAGTTGAACATGATGTACAAAATTTTGAAATAATCAAAATTATATTTTTGGTTTTCTCACGTTTTAATTTAATACCCACAAGGCCAAATTACTGTACTAGAGCTCATTTAGCGCAGAATTCAATCAGCTTTTGGTTTTTCGGAAACATTTTTATCTGCCTCTATTTTGGACGGCGCCATCACCTTTCAAAGTCAAGGCTAATTTTCAATAAGGCATCGCGTTAAGCGGTCCGATACTATTCGCCAGTATTTTAACTGTCAAATATCGAATCGCAGTAATTATAGTAAAAAAATTGGTTTCCTGTGTATACTAATCTCAGTTTAAGCTTAAGTTCTTTTAGTACTAAGATTTATTGCTAGAACTTGAACCTGAGGAGGCGGGGTTTCGTTTCACAATCCTTTCGAAAATCTCGCGCTCATTTCCATTCAGTGGTTTAAGCCGTCTACGTTCATCACCTACATCACAGATTATCCAACTCTTGCCTTCGTGTATTACTATTTGACCCAAATCATAGAAAAACATATTGTCGAGTGCTCCTAGTTCTGGGGGTACAATCATTGGTTCTGTAACAAAATAATATATCGATTTTTAATATAGGACTAGAAAGCAAGCAGCCATTTTGATTAAAAAATACAATTTCTGATGACAAACACTCTAAAGTTGTTCAAATTGTAACTTTAATTGAGAGGCTAAATTCTATGACCACCTACACATTTTTCTCGCTGAAAGGCCTTGGCCGATGAAAACTTTTGAAAAATTAAAAATTGCAAATTCTTATATACAATTTAATTGGACATCCTTTGTCTCTTAACAAAAAGTTGTAACTTTTTCAAACTCTTGTAATTTCTTTATGAAATTCAAGGGAAATATGCGTTACTAGACTATTATACGCGCGCACATGCAAGCGCCAACTTTTGTATTAATTTGAGTCATTTACCCAATTTTCGAATTAATATGAATTTAAATACTGATAATATGTCATAGAAAATTTATCTCCTAATTATAAAATGGAGATCTAAGAAAATTCACGGAATACGTGAATGGGGCGGCGCACAGTAGGCGAAAGTGAAAAAGTCCGCGACAAAATCGTAGAACTTTTGGTAAGAATTACCTGAAAGGAAAAACGTTTTTCGGGTTGATACATGAATAATTACAGAATAGAGGAAAAATATGGAGAAGCTTTGAAAAGGTATTTTTGTCCTTGAACATCTAGGTTAAATTTGACATTCTTTGACAAAAATTTGTATTATTCAATACCACGGGCGCTCAGATATTGTATTTAATTGGAGGCCATACGCGCGTCAAGGCGCGCATCTCTGCTTCAATTTTTTTTGTCCATTTTGTGATATTTTGTGTTCAATTTACGTAAAGTTTAATAAATATGCATTGAATAAAGCTTTGAAGAAATGTTTCTGAATTATGTAAAATATTTTATTTTTTTACAAAAGTCTTAAAACTTCCTATGTGAAGACAAAGTAAATTTCAAAAACGTGTAATAATCCAACAACTTTTTTATTGCATCTTTGTGATATTGAACGCTTTTTTAACGTAATTTTGCCCAACTTTGTACATTTTTGGGATTTTCTGAAAATAGTTCAAAAACATATTTGATATTAACGTCCAAGAAAACTTTTCAGTACGTTCTAAAAACATATTTTTGTTATCACTGTTTCATTGTCTTTTCAAAATCATTTTTTACCATTTCTCTGCAACAAAAATTAGTCTTGGGAGTGTGAATGGTACCACTAGACAAGGTATCGTTTTCCTTGGATTTGGGGTACGAAAAGTCACTTGCTGTCAATTGTTTTTGCAGTTTTGCGGCAAAAACAATAGACGATAGTTTTGATACCCCAGCTCCGAGTGAGGTGGAACCCCATCTTGAAATCAGGTGCAACAAAATTTATCCGAGAGACTTTACTGTGTAGATAATGTATCTTTCTCTTTGAAAAATATTTAAATTTTAAATTTAACTGCTCCATTTTTGGTCAAAAATGGATCTTCTTGGTTTGAAATTAAACTATTTATGCAAAAAAATTTGAAAGAAAAAACGAATAAACTAAAAATTATTGAAAATTTTTTTTAACTACTATCACATCCATTGTTCAAAGTATTTAGGTGAAAATTTATGTCATTTGTTAAAAACTCGTATTCTTTAGTAGAAAAGTATTCTTCTTGTTTGAAAATTCATCGCTTGGATGAAAATTTAACTATTTAGTTCAACGTTCAACTGTTTTCATGAAAGCTCATGTTTTTGACATGAAAATTCAACAGTTTTTATGACATTTTTTTTTAATTGTTTGAAAAATCTTTCTTGGTTGGTAAATTTGTCTTTTTGACCTAAAATTAGGTTCTTTAGTGTAACTTTTTCGAAATATTAGCAAAATAGCGTCATCGTTTTAAAAAAATAGTGTCAAATAGTATCAATAGTGTGTTGATCCCGAGGCCTAAATTTGTAATTTATTATTATAAGGGCTGCCACAGCCTAATTTATTTGAAAAAGTGACCTATTTACACCGAAAAAAGTAGACAAAGTGCTCTGCAAAAAAAGCCGGATTGAAAAGTATTCGAAAGTATTATTGCGAAGCAATAATTTTTAATTTGATGTTTTTGCAGCCAGACTAATTTCCAATCCTAAAAGTGACTAAAAGTCAATATGTGTATTAATAATACGTTTGTAACAGTTTGCAATTTTCTGTAAAATTATAGTTCACTACTTATTCTTTTTATATTAGTGTTAAGCATTGTCCCGAATATTGTTACCATATCCTTTCTGGGCTATAAATAGGTGAGATGCATTTATTTTATTTTGGGTTTCACGAAGGTGGAGTCCACAAACTTCATCGCTTCAAATACCTTTAAAGTCTAAAATAAAATATTAATTTTATCTAATAATTTTTTATTTATTTATGGCCAACGGCCATGCCACGCTGAAAAAACCAGTTCTCGTCAGATCCCTGAAGTTAAGCAGCGTTGGGCGCGGTTAGTACTTGGATGGGTGACCATTCGAGAATACTGTGTGCTGTTGGCATATGATGGGTGTGGTGAGCCCAAACTTGTAGTTATTTATAACTACAAGAAAACTATCCACCTAGAAACACTACCCGAATTGGGTAGTGTCACGCCTACCCTGAAAGGGAAATGGCTTAATGGTATATAATAATTTGACTCACGAGAATCCCTGAAGACGTTACGTGGGAAATTAATTATCAATTTCGAGAGCATACTGTAAAGAAAATATTGAATGTAAATTAGTAGTGCCCCTAATAATATATCCTAGTGTGCGTACCCTTTTAGTTGATGCCTGGAACGTAGGAGTCTTTTGGCTTACTTTATTTTTTTAATAAATAGAAAATTATTTTGATTCTCCGGAAAATCTCAGTCTTACAATCATCGATTGTAAGCCAGAGAATCCGTGCTGCAAACCATTTTATAAAAAGACTGAGAACATTTAGTGGTGAGCACTTGGCTTTATTTTTATGTTTTTTTTTTATTTTTATTTAATTCTTTGAAATAATTTACCAGCAAGGAAATCTCATAAAGCCAGGGAGTAATCTCAATTACTCCCCAGAAATAAGAGGGTAACGTGTGATTCTAAAAATTTAGAAATAAAACTCTTAGGATAACTCCTCATCTATACTCTTCTTACGAGCCCTAAGTGAAACTCATTTCACTAGAGGAACGAAAGACTAATACAGATTTAAAATTATCACAGCTAGGAAGGGAATATTAACGGGCCGGGGGGTTATCTCAATAACCCCTTAGAAAGTTAACATTACCTACTAAGCTGCATAGAGAGGATGACTTTAAAAACATGATAAAAAAATATATGTGCAAATAAATTGTAAAGGACAAAGTTTAGGTTATTAAAAAATTAAGTCTCAAGCAATGCACGTCACAACATTGCTTGAGCTATCCAAAAGAAAACCCACTCTACTTACAGTACTTTAATCCAGAGCATCGTTGAGTCTTAGGTGCCCGCACACAAAATCTATCACTAAGCTATTAAACGGCTCTCCTCAGGAGCTCGAACCTAACCATTCACTCACTAGGAGCCTCGAGACGTGAGTGCCCAAACGAAGCGGACCGCTCTCCCGTTGAACTACCTGTTCTTCCAGGTCGAGTGCGCTATGCCGTGATTGGCTGTCAAAACTCCTGAAAATTGCAGTGATTTGAGTAAGTTTTAAATGATTTTAGAAAAATACGAGGGAGTCATAAAGAATTTGATGAAATGTTGAAGAACTCAAAATGAGTTTAAAAGACTTCAAGACGAACTAAACAAAAAATAAGAATAAAAAAATCCATTGAACTGAATAGAATTGATTTAATTTAAAATGATTCAAGTAAATTAAAAAAATTCAAAAGAGATAATAAAAGAATCCTGGATGAATTAGTAATTATTCAGGGTGAATTTCAAATGAATTCAAATTAATTGAAAGACATATTTCTAAAACTTTTCAAATCTGTGAAAACCTGCAAAATCCCTCACTTCTTGTGAATGAATTCTTTGAAATCCATAAATAGTATGTTGAATCACAAGGGATGAAACACAGCGATTGCAATGAGTGTGAAGTTTGCTGCCCGAGCGAAGCGAGGGCTCCATTCACACGAGTTGCGATCGTTGTGTTACATTCCGAGTAGTGCATATTATTTTTCATAGCAAATCTATTGCAAATTCGAGTTTCGGTACCTGTAGAGCAAGTCAAAACGCGGTGTTTGCATCCCTAGAGTTGTAACTTTTTGTTTCAGCCCTAGAGTGTGACAACTCCGTTGTCGAAGACAACTTTTTAATTTTTTAACTTTAACTTTTATTTTTCAAAATTCCCTGGCCATTAATATTTAAAGGCCAAAATTCGAAGCTTGTAACTTTTAAAATCTTTTATATATCTTTTATAATAATCATTTATAATAGGCTTATAACAAATTTAAATTTATAAATCTTTTATTTCTATGCTGCCACAGTCTGATTTGCATAAAAATAGTGAAAAAGGGACATGTTTTAACGAAAAATGTGACCCTAGAGTTCAGTTAAATTGGAGTGAATTTTGAGAAATTCAAGAGAAATGTGAAAAATTCGACGGAATTAATGAGAGTTGAAGACGAATTTAAAAAAATGCAAGTGAATTAAGAACAAATAAAAAATATTTTAAAAACTTTAGGAAAAATAAAGAAAAATTACAACAACAAAAAATCTGCCCGCCGCGCGGGCACATTCTCGTCGCGCGCTTTGCGCGCGGCTCGCTTCTCTCGCAAGTTTGAGCGTGCCTGGGGCGTGCGGCTGTTGGATCTCACGCATCCCGCTCGATAGTGTATTCACCTCGCGCTTTACGCTCAGTTTCCCTAGATTTTTGAACTTCGTGTTCGACTTCGATGAAAAGAAAAAGTTTATTTGCAAATATTATAAAATTATTATTATATCGCCAACGGCCATACCACGCTGAAAAACCCAGTTCTCGTCAGATCACTGAAGTTAAGCAGCGTTGGACGCGGTTAGTACTTGGATGGGTGACCATTCAAGAATACTGACATGAGTGCTGTTGGCACATCGTGGGTGTGGTGAGCCCACACTTGTAGTTATTTATAACTACAAGAAAAACCTAGAAACACTACCCGAATCGGGTAGTGTCACGCCTACCCTGAAAGGGAAATGGTTTAATGGTATATATATATATATATATTAAAATCTATACATATAAAGTGATTGTTAAATTTGTTTTTATTTTAGACTAAAAAGGAACTTTATTTACTGAAGGTTCTATCGACCTTAAGGAACACATTCTCATCCAGACACTCGCGCTTCGCGCTCAATGTTTGATTTGAAAATCATTTGAACCTTGTGTTCCACGCTCGGTTCTGTGCACCGTATGATAGAAACAAAAAAGTTTGAGAGGACTTACGGCGCGCGATTTTTTTATTACCGACGAATGTTCTTAGTTAAAATGTTATTTTAGCTTGTGCCGTCAATGTTATTTTCACGAATACAACAAAAATTACGCATCCTATCGAAACATAATTAATGACAAATTTGTACCCCTTTTTTGGATGAACAAATTTGGTTTTCCTCCTTTTTTTCGTGGCTTGTGCTGTTCGTCCAAAAATTTAATTTGTCTATTTTCAATCTTCTGTCGTATCTTGCATAGTTTGACAGCAAAATGTAATGTTTGATTTTTCATTATTTTTTTGTGCGATCAAAATTTGAATTTTTGATTTTTCAGAAAATTCAAAAAGGTGTTATGAAAATATTGTAGGATGTTCAAAAAATTTTTTTTTCTCCTCTGGACTTTTTTTCATATCGTGCCTTTTTTGGCTTAAAATGTTCATTTTCTTTTGTTTTTTGGAATTTTTAAAATGCTATAACTCCGGTATTTTTCTTTATCAGAAGTAGTGATTAGGATATTTTGTTTATCTTTCTGAGTACTCCTAATAACCGTACATAGAATTTTCAAATATTTACAAAAAGTGGTATCAAAAATTTTCAAAATTTGCTCACTTTTTGGACTTTTATCAAAAATAGCTGGTTAACGAACTCGTTCTTTCTTTGTAGGCCTTAAAAAAGTGTGCCAAAGCAAAATCCAATCTGATCAATCTTTCAAAAGTTATTGTGACTATACGATACTACAGACTACAGACAGACAGATAGATAGACACCTTCGTAAAAATAGGTTTTCTGACTCAGGAGGTTTCAAAACGTGGAGATTTGATAAAAAACGACCAAGCCAAATTTTACATAAAACTAATACCTTCTCATTAGAATGAGAATGTAAAAATAAATTGACTTAAGTAGAATTAAATAAGTTTTGAAGAATTCACGTGAATTAAAAAAAATCCAGAAAATTCTGCAGAATTCAAAAGAATTTATAAGAATTCAGGGTGAATTCGAAATGAAATTCCGTGAAATTCTATTAAATCTGCCGATATTTCTTAAAATCCTTGAAAAGTTATTCAAAAACTTGAGAGCTTTTAAAATCCCGTAAAAACAGAGAAATACTCGGAAATTTGATAAAATTCCTTAAAATCTCTCAAAATATCATGAAATAAAAACTCAGTTTCAAAATTTTCAAATTGATTGAAAATCTTAATTATAAATTCCTTTTGAATCTTTTTAAATTCCTTACAATATTTCACATGTTTTAAAATCGTTTGCAATGCCTTGAAATTCATTGAAGCTTTTAGCAATTCCTTTGGTTTTCAAAAATAACTCAAATCTTCCAACTTCTTCGAAATTCCTTCCAATTATTTAAATTTATTAGAAATTCTTCGGAATCTTTCAAAATAACCTGAGATCTTTTAAAAATTGTTAAATCGTTGATAATACCTTGAAGTGTTTGAAAATCTTTGAAATCATACGAAATCCATGAATTCTTGTGAATAAATTCTTAGAAATCTATTGAAATATTATAAAAAAACTTGTAGCCACGGTTATTCGCAGGCAACTCCCGAAACTGGAATGAAACCGAGAGTTCGGTGTAGTTGGGAGTTAATCTTTTACCGCTGCTATCCTGACACAGCAGCCGCGAGCGTTGGAGGTACACAATTAAAGTATACAGTTGAAAGTTAAGCTTTCTGTTTAAAATTCTTACTTTCGGGTAGAAAATTCATTTGTTGTGGCAGAAAATTCAACTTCACGGTTGAAAATTAAACTATTTATTTGAAAAACTAACTACTTGGTATATAATTACATTTTGTGTTAAAAATTCGTGGTGTCGGCTTAAAAATTTAACTTTTTTGTTGATAATTCATCTTTATGGCTGTAGATTCAGCTATGTTGTTAAAAACTAGTGTTTTTTTTCTTTATTTTAACTGGTAAAAAATTCGTTTAATTTTTGTTAAAAATTAATTTTTTTAACTGAAAATGTAACTATTCCATTTTTGGTTGAAAAGTTAAGTTTTTTGAAATTACATTATTTGCTTCTGGGTGAAAAATTAAACTGTTTTGTAAAAAATTAATATATTTTGTTGCAAATTTGTCTTTTTCTGTAAAAAATTAATCCTCTTTTTTGAAAATTGATCTGTTTGGATGTGGATTTAGCAGTATATGTTGTTAATAATTCTTTTTATATTCTCATCATAAAGATAAAGTATTAGTTTTACGTGAAAACGGACTGTTGCGGATATCTTTAGATCTCCACGTTTCAAGACCCACTGAATCCGAAAAAAATGGCGGTACGATGGTGTTTTTCTGTCTGTCGTTGTCGTCTTCGTTTTTGTCGCCTATACACCGGATAACTTTTGAAAGACTAATAGGATTATGTTGAAGTTCGGTACGCAGTTTTAGGGGCCAAAAAGAAAGTCTGAGTTTGCTAACCAGCATTTTTTTACCAATGGTTGCGGCTTCAACCACCAAAAAAGTAATGAAAAATCAAAATTTCCATTTTGCGGTCAAACTATGCAAGATACGAAGAAATATAAATAGACGAAAATTGTGCACACAAAAAAAATCTACAAATTTGTCATGAATTACTTCTTGAAAGGATGCTTAGTTTTTGTATTAATCGGGAAAAAAACGACACAAGCTACGAAAAAAAAATGAACGAAGAAAAGTTGTTCAACCAAAAAGTAGCTCTAAATTTGTTATAAATCATGTTTTGATAAGATGCGTAGTTGTCTTTTTGGGCAGAAATTTATTCCTTTTTTTTGAAAAATCATCATCTCGGTATAGGTGTTGTGGGCCAACGGCCTGAATGAGAACCCCCGGGAATGGAAAATCGTCCATGTGACTTTTCACCTCGCTTTGCACTCAAGTTTTTTCACGAAATGGGCGTGAAGGCCCTACGTCACAAATTGTCGATTTCAGATTGTTTTCAGAACACGAGCTTGCTCACCCTAAGTGGGTCATAACAATTAACTTCACTTTTCCTTTTCGCCAGGCCCGCTTCTCAAGGGCCGGAAAATTCCCTGGCCGACACGTCAACAGCACGTGATCAACGTAGCCGTCGTGAGGCTCTTCACCAGCCGACACGTTCTTGGCAGGGAGTCACGTACGCCAGAGTCTGTCTCTATTTAACACACGCGCACACCCTTCTCTTTCCAGACTCTCTGCCTCTTTCACTCCACGGATCTTCCTTCTCCATCAGACTCATTGGCCAAGCCGGGGATCTCAACCGGCGGAAAAATTTTTCGGGAACTCAAAACGAATTTCCAAAAACGTTGCGAATTTATAGCCTCCCCCAAGAAAATTAGCAAATATAAATTTATTGGTATATATATATTGTGATTTTTATTTTATTCGTTGTGATTTTATCGTGCTCTGTGACCATCCATCTCACGGTTGTGAGACGTGGCCATAAATGTGATTTACCGCGGTTCTACTGGGAGCCGGTGTCATTTTTAGATGTGTCCTCGGGATGCGGATAGAGGGACCCTGTACCAAGGGTTTCTTCTGAATATGGCTACAATAATTAATAAGCAGTCGCGGACAATTATCCAGGGATGGTCCCGAAGGAATAACCCCTAAGCGGAGGCGTAACAACCGTGCCGAAAGCTGAATGGCACCTGGGTGAGGTGTCTCAAACGGTAATAGTGGGATACCGGGCGACCTCTCAGAGTATACAGCCTTATCCTTGCATGCGGGGCTCTACAAGGATGGACAAACCCTTTTCCCTAGCTGCTCGTGGGAACAACAATGACAACACTAAACATAGTTGTGGTAAGCGCGGGTCAAAACAATCAAAACGCGCAGGGCTCCCGACAATGGGTCGGACAACAATGCCGACTACCGTAGAGTTGGGAGAGCCAATCAAGACCCGTTCAATGCGATTGACCGGCAGAATCTCCTAACTTTCAAGTGGATCGATCGGCTCCGGGACGACCTGCTGGAGTGCTACGATACCAGTATGGCCTCTGAACGAAAAGGTTACATGGCGCGACTGCATGCTCTGTTGTTGCGAGAAACACCCAGAACTCTCGCATTTTTCGCATAAAAATCTGCAAAACCGTGCCGAGGAACTCCGGAAAAGAGGTTATATAAGCACAGCGCCTACTCAACCGCAGCGAGAACAAACCAGCAGCAGAGAAAGAGAGGCAACACTGAGACCAACCGTGAACAGGCATCCAATAGAGGAAGAACGATGCTTCAGGACCCGAAGAAACATCAACATTCAGGTTTCTCCCAAGCCCAAAGATCTGACTGAACTTGATGATGAGCTTCGTGAAGATTTTTCTGAAAAATTCAACCTCTGAACTATTAATTGTGGTGTGTAAAATGCAGCGAGAACTTTGGCAGATGCAAACCGTAAAACAAAACCAACGGCTGATCATAAGAACAAAAGACGAATACATAAACTCAGCACAAAGATAGGCTGGGCAAGACAAATTTACGCGACCCGCATTCAGTGTGTGATTGACTCCAGTTACTCTCAACCATCCGCCCAAACCAGAGGAGGTCGAAGCATTTTGGAGAGAAGCCTACGAAGTCCAACATCCACTTGAAGAAGGCTCAAAGAACATAAATAGCTTCAAGGAGCTGTGCAATGCCCTAATAACACCTGGGGAGGAATGCCCACCTATCACTACCGAGGAGGTGAAAAACGTAGAAGTTTCCTTCAACCCACCACCATCTGGCCCGAATTTTCACCTCATATCTAAAGTCGGAAGAGCCATTTCCGGATGTCGGGAGAACCTGCTCATCGATAGACGTGTTTCAAAAGACGCAGTATCCTATCAGCGATTCCTATCGATGGCCTGGATTGATTACCGGAAAGCTTTCGATTCAATCTCCAATAGACTTATGATCTGTCTGTTGGAAAGCTTACAGGTTCATCCACACATCGCGAGGTGCATAGCGAGAGTAATGCCGCTTTGGAAAACCAGATTACCTCATATTATTGCCACTATCTCTCGCACTTGGCCATTCCGAAGGGTACCTCTGCGGCAAACCTGGAGAACGAAAGCATAAGGTCACTCATGTTTTTTTTTACTTTTTATATTGTATTTTACATGGATGATCTCAAGATCTATGCTAACAATAAAGAAAAACTACATCTAGCTCTAGACATTGTCAAAAAGTACACTCAAGAGATTGTAATGGAGTTTGGGTTGGAGGAATGCGCCAAGGTTAATTTGAAGAAAGGAAAACTTAATATCATCCCCGAAGATCCTGAGCTCGTCGACAGAAGCGCTATACGACACCTTGACGCTGGAGAGACCTATACATACCTGGACGTACCACAGAGCCACATTCAGGACGAACATGCTTGCCGTCCCAGTAGTACTCTATTCATTTGGAGTAGTTCCACGGACGAAGGACGAGCTCGGATCCTCTCTATATCGGGTGACGAAAGGTTATGCACATGAACAAAAGCATGCACCTTAAGTCTTCTATTCCGCGACTTTACATCTTACGCCGTCAAGGTGGTCGCGGAATACTGAATCTTGAATGTCTTCACAACAGGAATATTCTGGGTACAGCACACATAATCGCAAATGGACAAGACCCTCTTCTTAAAATGGTTAGGAAACACGAAGAAGTGGGCAAAGGGGCGTTCCTGTACAAAGCAGCGGAGGAGGCTGCTGAAACACTCGACAGGAGAAAAACTTCCGCGAACAGCTCCTCGACAAGAGAATGCACGGCATCATCCACAGAAATGTGGAAGATCAGTCGATGTCAAAACGGTGTCATTTCCACTCTAGCATACCGTCGCCAAATTTGAGCCAAGACATTCCCGATAATAGCTGCAGAGCGTGTCATGCACACCTCGAGCATCTAGGACACATAATATCTAGTTGTTCAACTCATGCGGGAACGACCTACATCCAAAGGCACAACGTGGCACTAAGAGTGCTTTATTACCATCTCTGTCACTCTTACGGAATTAGCCCAAACACTGCTCCGCTAAACGCTCCTAGGGAAATAGAGTCAATTGTCGAAAATGAGAAGTGCCGCATATACTGGAGCTTCATATTCCCGGCAATCGTTTCTGTTTCGCACTCGAGGCCTGACATAGTTCTCCTTGACTTCGCGAAACGAACCATGTTCGTTATCGAATTTTCGGCACCAGCTGCCAAAAACTGTTAAGCTAATCGTCTTGATCATCGGCGCTCTTGGAGGTCTTAAGGTTTCAGTGGTTAATAGCCTGAAAAGCATCCCTGCGTGTCAGCAAAATGCTGAGACACTTGCGGGGAAAATGCAGAAGGCGGTCGTCCTTGGGTCGCTTCATGTCCTCAGGGTGCACGAGACTTTTGCCGGATTATCGCATTAAATTCGCCGCAGACTGTAACCACTTATCTAACTTTGGTGAGACGTGGTTACATCTGAAATCGCGGTAAAATTTAGCTGTAACTACGTCTCACGAAAGTCAGATAGGTGGTTACAGTATGCGACGAATTTAATATGATGATCCGGAAAAAGTCTCGTGCACCCTGAGGACACGGAGCGACCCGAAGACGACCGCCTTCTGAATTTTCACCGCAAGTGTCTCAGCATTTTGTTGACACGCAGGGATTTTTTTCAGGCTATTAACCAGTGAAACCTTGGGAACTCCAATAGCGCCGAGGATCAAGACGATTAGCTTAACAGAATATTCCGGGTATAACCGTCGCCACTCCCTTATAAGGTCTTTATACCTCTCTTCCTTTTCTTTCTTCTTGGCTGTGACGTTTTCGTATATATATATGGGGCGTTATTTGTCAAGTGTACCCACTCAAAAAGTCTAACTTGTCTGATCTAAGTTAAACTTAGACAAAGTGTTGTGCTATTAGATAGTAGTTTATGGGAAAGTTGTGGGATTTTCGTGGATATCGTCTATTTCGGCGATTTTTAACTCTTCTACTAGCGATGAAAAAAATTTCGTCTAGTGAAAATTCGATAAGGGTTTTCACGTTCTTTCGATTGGTCCTACGCATTTTGTCAAAAAATAAATATTTGAGATTTTTTCCTATAAGAATATGTAGATTAGAAAGTGGGATTCAAATTTTTAATTTATTTAAATAAGCGTTGAGTACCCTGGTACGCGCATGACGCTGGCGCTAGAGCCCCGCGGCGCACTGTGGTGCCTCCATGGTATTGTTTTCACGAAATGTAATAATATATGCTAGTATATTTGATTGCTCGCTGCATTTTACAGGGTTGTGACTGCCATGATTTGAATGCCTGCATTACGTTCACTGATGAATTTTGGAAAATCAAGTTATTGAACAAGAGGTCAGCTCGAAAAAGTGGTTTTATGGATTAAGTAAAATTAGAGCTCGGAGATTTTTTTATGCTGATGTCTGGTCTTCTATCTGGCTTTCTTTTTGCCTTTCGTTTTTTTAGTGACAGTTGTTTTCACTTTGTTTTCTAATTTTCGTCTCTTCTCTTTTGGGAAGTAGTCGCATTCCGTGGTTGAGGAAAATTTTTTTAATTGAAGTCTCCCATCTTCAGTGCCTAGTATTTTTGATTCTCACTGCAGCATTGAATCTGCTTTTGAGATCTTTGGCAGGGGCTTCGTGATCTTCCTTGTTACTAAAAATGATTTCAGTTTCCTTGCAGTACTTCCTTGCCAACTGGAGTAGGGATGAAGCATCTAGGATGCCATCTTCTGCGGAACATTGTAGGCTGAACCTTGCTGCATTCCGTTTAACATTCGCCCCTATGCCATCACATGCTCCCTTACCATGAGCGGTAGGATGGTAACACCACTCAGCTGGAATTCCGAAATCTGCCTTGTGAGCTAGGATATTAGCAAAATTGCTCTTGTTCTTAAAATGCTGACCTGCTCCGTCTGAGACGTAGTACACCTTTTGGACTGCAACATTTGCCTTAAGATAATTCACAATTATCTTCTGGTACTCATAAACGGCAACAATGACATGACTCAAATTGTCAAATATGATTGCGCGGAGTTTTGGAGCACAAACTTAAAGTTCTCAGCGAAATCAAATGAGATAACGATTTCACTATTTTTCAAAGTTATCTTTAGATTTTTGAAAAATAATGACTGCTCTGTAGGAAGGAAATGATCGGTTCTTAGCTTCAGCAACGCTTCACAAAGCCCATTTACAAATTCATCAACATTCGTGATCATGAAAGTTTATTTCTTCTAGCATTGACTTCACGTTTTCATGGTGAACACAAACGCATACTCTTTGGGTACCGCTACTCCCTGCCAAAACGCAATGTTTCGGTCTGAGTTGTGTGTCTGCGACTCCAAGACTTTGGAGCAGGTGTCAGAAGTTGAATTTTCTCAGCTCTACTCGTTGATGATTTAAACTTCTCTTTGATTTGATCTAGAACTTCAACTATGACCTCATGATATTTGTCATTGCACAGCGTAGCATTCATCTTGAGTTTTCCGAAGCAGATGTCTGGATCGTCATCATCATTTGACATGATTTTTTCATTTGACACAATGATTTCATTAGTTTCAACATCATCAACGTTTTCATCCGCAAGAACATCATTACGAGGCTGATCGGTGTCATCTAAATTTGACGCTGGTATTTCTCTCAGTTTACTGAGCTCTTTTCTACATGAAGCGCAAATTTTTAGTTCTTCAGATAGTGTAGGAAATTCCGATCGTAAGCCAGTAAAAAACTGGGTTGAAAAAAAGCAAAGGGTGGGTATGGTAGCTGAAATTCGAAAACTGTTTTTATTCTTCAAATTCTATTTTATCTTAAAATTAATATTTTAATTTCATAAGTTGAAAAATCCAAACTACAATAAGAGTAGAATATATGGCGATATTTTTGTGCCGTGGCTATTACTCAACTTTCGAAAATATGAATAAAAAAATCATATAACAAACCTGCAAAGTGACACCGCTTTGAAATCCAATTTCATAATAAAATATAAGGATGATTAATGCTTGTCTTATACCGTAGATTTCTGTTTTCACTTTTGAGAATTTTTAGTACTTTGTCATCTAGCGGATGAAACTTGAAACTCATCTCTCTAATGAGCGCGGTCTTCATTTGTTTCCTATAATAACTTGACGAGAAACAAATTACGTAAAAGCAATACAATGAACGTATACCACGTTGTGCCACGGGTGGGGCTCAAGAGCCAGCGTCATGAGGGTACCGGAGTACTCCACGCTTATTTTCATATATTGAAAACTTGAATCCCACTTTCTAATCTACATAGTCTTATAGGAAAAAACCTAAGATTTCTTTCAAGACCAAAAAAACCTGTCTTATTTCGAAAAGAAGTGAAATTTATTTTTGACCTTCATTTTTGAAGGTCAAATATTTATTTTTTGAAAAAATGCGTAGCACCAATCGAAACTGTGTGAAGAATCCTATCGAAACTATACTAGACATATACTTTTTTTGATCGCTATTAGAACAGTTAAAAATCGCCGAAGTAGACGATATCCACGAAAATCCCAAAACTTTCACCCTTTCCCCCCTCGGTCAATACTTATCCGAATGACGAAATTTTTTCCCCATAAACTACTATCCGTAGCAGAAAACTTTGCCTAAGTTGAACTTAGATCGGACAAACTTTACTTTTTGAGTGGGTACACTTGAGAAATAACGCCCAATATATATGAAGGAAACTTTCCGGGATCTCGCCGAAGCCCAAACCTAACCTGGTAAAGTCACATGACTAGATAAGCTTCCCTCACCCATCACTATTTATCCTGCGTCTTACCGAAACAACCGTCTCTAAAGATTCCGAGGACATTCTGCCAACGATCTCTTGAACCGAATATCTAGTAAGTATATCATTGCCGAAAGCCTTTTTAACCATCAAAGATGGAGGAATATGTACATTGCATCCCATTCCTTCAAGTTCGGGGGAGGTAACCAGCGTATTTGCTTCCTACCGATCAGAGCAGAAAATTTTTACACGGTTTTGACCGTTTCTGAAGATCTGGCACGGTTTCGTTAGCACCCTGTCAATCCTGTCCGTTAACTCTAGAGGGTCATATTTGCCTACATTCCCGCCCTGTACTGTGCTCTCAAGAAAACCATATAAGGTGGAGGAGCGGAGTCAGAATATAATGAGATTGACGAAGCTCCTGGCTTAGACCAAAATAGGAATTTCTCAGGGTTGGCCTATGTACAGGGTTGTGCAATGACGCGCCACTCGAGGTTTTCTACGTATAATACATAAGCGACGTAATATACGTGGAAAATTGTAGAAAACTATGTGTAATACAAATCAAAGATGGCGGAAGTAATTCACGTGGGCTCGGATAGAGCATAATATAACCTCATTTTTTTTAATTATGCTTATGTGTACCTGAAGACCTAAAATCTTTGGCACTGAAACTGATCATTAAATTTGTTTCTAAAATGATGCTAAACAAAAATGAATCAAGAATAGCCAATATCCCATGGAAAGATATCAATTTCAGGCGTATAAAAATAAAAGTGAATAACAAGGATTAGTTTGCTTAGGATACCATGTTGTCGTACTCATACTCGTGTTCCATATGCTCGAAAACGTTGCAGATTATTAAGTAAAATAAACATGTATATTATTATTCAAAAAAAAACAAATTTGTTTAGGAAAGAGATAAATAATGACAAATAATTAATTAATTGTTTGATATGAGTTGTTTCTGTAAGGAAATTGGGTAATGTTAGAATCACGAATTCAAAAATCCCGACCATGTAGTCACGTGATCAAGTGTAAAATGCATTTGTGAAAAACTGAGGCTGTAATATACGTAGTAATATACATGTCGAAAACCATGTAATATACGTGATGTATTATACGTACCCATACCTGGCTATGTAGGACCAATATTTCTAGAAGTAGCAGTCAGACGGGAAGCTGTTCGATTCTTCTTGGGGGAGGAGGGGGCGGCATCCGGAAATGAGCGGGTTAAATCCCTACCTTCACCCTAGCTACAGGATTGCTGGGTATTTGCAGAAGAACTAAAAGTAGGTGATGGACTATGAGGGTACACAATAGAATCAGAGGGACCTTCAGCTAGGGAGGGCAAAACTGATAGAAGAGTAGGTTCATCGAGAAGAACCTGCGAAATCCGACCCACAACACTCTGGAGAAGCAAACTTTCATTTAAAGGATTCGTTCGCTGCTCCTGAATACCCTCTTCAGAGCGAGGAGAGAATGAACCAGGTCTTTTTTTATTCTTACCCTTATCACTAGGTCCGCCCCTAGAAGAAGAAGAGGCACGAGGGGGACGCGATGGCACTGAGGAGCCGCCGGCCACGTCTATTCCGACTCTTGCATTCCCAGAATCGCGTCCACGGATACTGGAACTGGTGTTACATCTGAGTGTCCTCGGTCCCATATTTACACGACGGCCAGGGGCATCGGATCCCGTCGGAGTGTAACGCGACATGGCGCCGAGTTCAGAAATCCAACCTGCGAAAAAAGGTCTAATTACTACCAATAAATATTCAACTTTCGGTGGCTATGTTAATTTATTGTCTTAATCAATAAATTCAAAGAATTAATTATGACATGCAATAAAGGAAGGGACGTTAATGGAGAAAGAATAAGATTCTGAATTGAAATGGATGGTTCTTTTATTTTCTTAAGCCTGCACTGGTTTATTTTTACAAACAGGTCCCTACACATTGGCTAAAGCCACGTCCTACTCTAGTCCATAAGAACTACACGTAGTATAAAAAGATATTCTCCATAGAATGTTATTAAATAATAATAAAATCAATAAACTCAATTAAAATAAGAATGGGCGTATGGATAAAATTTGTACACGCAATGCTGCACTTCGGGCAGTTTTTGGGTTTTCTCTCTCTATAGTAAGATTAAGATTAGAAATTCTCAGTTTTATTTCATAGGTAAATTAGTTTATATAAGATAAAAAGATACTAGTTATAAAAATCAGCATTTCCTTGATAAGCGATTCGAGTTCACCAAAGTGTACGTTTCTTATGGAAATTGAATTATTACTCTTTTTGATAGAGATCTCTTTGTTGCACCGACTTATAAAGAAAAGGCACCTGTGTTTAGGGTTTTCCTATCTATTTAAAATAGAAGGAAAAACATTATAAAATTAATATTCAGACACACAAAAGGAAATCAATGTTGAAGTCGCTTATTAGTCTATGACCTGTCAATCAGGTGCGCGAAGATAATCCCTACAGGGGCCGTCGAGGCACGCTCGAGCCCTGCCATCTCATCCATGGAATGTTCGAGCCTCAGGTAGGAGGCTAGCGAGAGAGAGAGAGAGAAAGTTGGGAGAGAAGAAACGACTTCAGATTTTCGACAATGCTTTTCGGCTCTTGAGGAATTTATGATCCTTGATTTCTAGAGAGGCCTTAAGTACGAAATATTTAGTTCGTTCTGATATTTTCTTTCCAAGATTTTCTCAACTAGTCAAACCAAGTCTTGAGGACACGAAGCGACCCAAGGATGACAGCTTTCTGCATCCATCTCGCAAGTGCCTTGGCATATTTTTGGCACGCGGGTATGGCTTTAAGGTTATGAACCAGTGATAGTTTCGCACCTCCGAGAGCACCTATCACCAGGACAATTACTTGCACCGAATATTTTGGATTACGGAGGATTAATTGCTTAAGCGAATTATTATTGTCATTAGTTATCTTCTCTTAGATGAGTGCTGGAAAGTTGCAGTTTTTTCTGAAATTTTTTACTTTTTGTCCAATTTGTAATTAAAGTGAAGTGATAATTAATTCAAGTTAACAAAAATAATTGTTCGAACAATTTATTATTATTGCTAATAATATTCTCTTTGCTTAATGGTAAAAAGTTGCGATTTTTTCTGAAATTTTTAACTAATTGTTTATTTTTCACCTGGAGTGACCTAATAATTATTTGAGTTGAGCAAACGTAATTGTTCAAACAAATGATTATTGTTTATAACTATCTTCATATATATTAATGCCAGATAGGTGCGGTTTTCTTCTGAACTTTTTAACTATTTGTCCACTTTACACTTACTGAGGTAACAATTGATGCAAGTTAACAAACATACTCTTAATAAACAAGACTTTATTATTCTAGAAAGTTGCGTTTTTCTGAAATCTTTAGTTTTGCTTTAACTTTTTAATTGTCAACAAACAATAAGTGAACCTCAATAAGAATCATTTTTTAAATAGTATTGTTTTGTTTTAAGTAAATTATTTTGGCTCTTTTCCCAATGTTTAAAAAAATTAATTTAAACAAAAAAGCTATCTTACAGAAGAGACAAAAAAATAAAGATTGGAATGATTAGGAATAGGTGGGAGGACTAGGTCTTTAAATGACTTGTGAAAGTTTTGTTTTGCATTACAAAAAGAAGTTTATTGCAAAACGTGAAAGAAAAATTTGCAATTGCGAATATTTTAATATCAGCCCCGTTAGAGGGGGGGGGGGGGTGATCCTTCCTTGGAGGAAATACGTCTCTTCGGTGACAATATACAATTGAGGGTGGTCAAATTTTTGTATTTCTCGAATTTTTATCCACATCGCCCGGAAATTTGTTCGAATGCACAAAAAAATCAATTTTTTTGGTTTTGAAAAAAAATTATATTTCCAGGTGGTGCAAGCCCATGAAGTTTAGAACGTATTTCCCATAATGAAAAAAGACGTTTTTGTACATTTTATTCAGAATCGCTGATATTAGCTGAATCGAGTTGAAACTTAACACTTCTCTTCACAAATAGCCATAGAATACGAATCAAATATGACTTATCAAATATCACCCCCCCCCCCCCAAGTCTGTTTCATAGGGTCAAAAGAAACTCCGTAAGTGAAAAAATGGGTTTTGCGGGTGTTTAGCGCTAATTATGATTTTTTGGGTTTTTTAAATGCAAATTGTATCTAATACATAACTGTAACTGTAACTGAAATTCATAACGAACATAACTGTTCGATCAATTTATTATTATTGTTAATAATATTCTCTTGGTACAATGCTAGAAAATTGCAGTTTGTTTTTCATTTTTCACTTTGTGTTTCAAATGTAATAATTTTAGATTTGAATATGCTGAGTTGTTTGGTTTTAATGTGAAATACAAAGATTTTCTATTTTTTTTTAATTTTTGAGCTCGTAGAATCGTAATAAAATAACTTAAAATTAAATATTGAACACTTAACATTCAACTTAAAGAAAAACACAATTTCAAAATTAAAAGCCTTAAACGGTGTGTTGGTGATATTTCGTTCACATAGTTCTTATGGTATGTTTTCTGTCGTGGCCGTGCGTGATCTCGAATCGCGGACGGCCCTGCTGGTTCTGTACACTCACCCTTTTGGAGGACCGAGTACCTGGATGGGTGGGCGGACAGTTAGTACTGCTCAGTGCACGGTCCGAGTCACTTCTATGTACGAGCGTAACCCTTCCCTGTAGTTTTTCGTTACTAAATGTGTTTCTTGTATAATTAATCAGTAACAATAATAACTGTGTCGCCTGCTACTCATTATACCGTACTAACTTTGCTAGGTATCTATTTCCACGTTGAAAATAGGTACAATAAACTTTTCCTTGTTTCTGTGATAAATGTATCATTATTTTTCACGCCTTCCCTCCTAACTTCACCGTCGGATCAATTTTTCTAGTTTGAATTGTAAACATGGTGCAATTTAAAAAATTGGAAGCATAGCACTGTTCTTTTACATTATATTTTAAAATTTTCAACGTAATAATATTTTAATCTTTTAGTTAAAGATTTTTACGAATGAATCATTTAAAATATATTTGATTGGAAGATTCAAAGAATGAATAATGATTCATGATTTATATTTACAAAGTTAAACATTATATTTTGCTCAAAATCAAAACAGATAAAAATTGTTTGACATGAAATTGAGACCCCAGTAATTGAATAATTTCTTTAATTCTGACTAGTTAACATTTTAGAGTTCTAAATTTTCATGTTGAACGCTGAATTTTCCATTTTTCTCTTTCATCAGTATTAATTTTGCAATTAAAATTGAAATGTTGAAATTTTAAAAAGTACAATTGACAGTTGGAAAATTTCTAATTTTTAAACGATTTTAATGTCCTTGAAATAATTTAAAATTTGGAGGGGAAGAGTATAAAAACGTTTTATTATCGCAATTCTAGGTAATTAAAAATTGGTTCACGCTGAAAAAACCAGTTCTCGTCAGATCACTGAAGTTAAGCAGCGTTGGGCGCGGTTAGTACTTGGATGGAAGACCATTCGAGAATACTGCGTGCTGTTGTCATATCGTGGGTGTGGTGAGCCCACAATTGTAGTTTTTTATAACTACAAGAAAACTATCCACCTAGAAACACTACCCGAATCGGGTAGTGTCACGCCTACCCTGAAAGGGAAATGGCTTAATGGTATAATGGTTCAGTTTTTAATGAAGTTGAGATTTGCTTAATTTTCAGCGCTTCGTTTTAGAAATGTGTTTGTTTTTTATGTTGCGTACTTAAAATTTTATTATTTCTAACATTTTTTTAGAATAATACAATTTTCAAAGTTTATGATTGAAAATTTTTCCAGCTTCTACTAAAAATTTAAAATTCTGAAATTTCAGAAGCTTTGACTTTGAAAAATTCAATTTTCAGTTTCAAATTGCAGAATTGTAATCAGTTTTAATTTTAAATTGTTGAAATACTAAAGTTTTCAATTCTAAATTATTAAAGTTTGAACGCTTTGAATTATAAATAACACAACTTCGATTTAGTTGAATTTTATATGATCCAATTTTCTAAATTTTAATCTCAAATTATTCAATTTTCAACAGTTTTAAATTGTCCTGTTTTCGAAATTTTAATCTGAAACCTTTTAATTTCGAGATTCCTCAATTAAAAATAAAATTGTTTAATTATGAACGCTTTGAAGCAGTAATGATACGACAAAAACTGCTTTCTAATGAAACTGTTCAATTTTGAAAATTTTCTTTCCAAATTTCCCTATTTTGAGAGCATCTGATGAAAATTTTTTCAATTTAAAGTTATTCAATTTTAAAAGCTTCTATTACGAAGAAGTGATGCAAGTTACATTTTTTTCTATTACATTAGAAATATTGTGCTTCTGTCAAAATTTAACCCAGGTAGGGAGGGTTGGGCGAGATGAGCATCGTTGTCTTTTTCACGTCAGTATTTAAAATCTGCTAATTCATTGCTTGAAAGTAAGTCGTTATATATATTCTACAAACATTTTTATTATAATTTTGCCAAGATTAAAGTGATTAAAAAAGTATATGCGGAATTAGAAACGAAAATAAAAAAGTACTGCGCTTGGCTCATATCGCCCCATGCCTGGGGCGAGATGAACCAGGCACTGGGGCGGGATGAGCCACTTAATTAAGTGACCTATTATATGTTACTTATAAGTAAGAGTATTGTTAAGTTAGAGTATTATAAAACGAAAACATATCTCACACATATTTTTCGAAAATTTTACGGAAGATTTAAATTATTTAACGTAAAATGATAAAATTCTTAATCCTAACCTCTACCATAACTAACTTATACACAGCGAAAAAAAACTATTCATATCCACATATCTTTTGAAAATTGTATTACAGAAATAAATATAACAATTTTTCGACTTACCCGTGTACATTGTCTCAGTAAAAGTTGATTTCTACAGTAAGAAAACCCCCAAATACTAGACTGGTCTACAACATGACGCTGAATTTCATATATACTGGGGTTTTGAGCCGTTTTTTTATAGGTTTTCCGTATTTTTCAACCACAGCAATGTTTTTCTCATTTTTATAGCATTTTACCAGTTTTCAAACAAAGTTAATTAAGAAATATACCAGAAAAACAGTGCTCTCTTCTGGTTGCCAGCAACGCCTATTATTTTCTAATATAGACCTATAACAGTGCAGCTGTCAAACTTTTTCTACGAATTTTTTTCGAAAAGATTAGTTTTTTATACGTTTGCATCATAAATAACACACTGCACAATCTGATACATTGAAACATTGCATCTTAACCTACTGAATGCTACACTAAGAAGTTAGGTTAATGAACAGGAAGAGGTGGCTCATTCCGCCCCAGAACAGTGGCACATTCCGCCCCATATGATACTTGCAAGTAAAATCAAAATTTTACCTATTTCTGTTTTACAATTATATGAAAATCTGTCGAAAACTTAAGGTTAAATAAATAAGATATCTAAATAACCACTGGAAAAACATATAGCAAAAATTTTTTTAAAAGAAGTTTGATAAGGTTCTTCCTGATATTAGTACAAAGAACAGTTACAAAAGAAATTATAGCCTGCGAGAAAATTGAGAGGCTCATCTTACCCTCTATGCTTCTCGCCCCACCCTACCCTAATCTAAAATTGTTTCATTTGGAACGTTTTAAATTCAGAATCGTTGAATATATACCTTTTTCAAATTCCAAATGCTTTCAATTTGGAATGTTTAATTATTGTTTCAAAAATTTGTCAATATCTTGATGTTTGAAAAAAATTCATTAACGTATTTTCAATTTTTGTAATGTAATTTACAGGTCTCGGATTCACGACACTATTGTCACTTTTCGCCACTTTTTTTAGCGATGATACTATTTTGACAAAAATGCTACTAATGTCACTATTTTTGCACGTTCCTTCTTAAAATATTGTTAAACCTTTTCGCTGATTGGCTAAAATGACATGTCCAACATCTGACGCATATAAATATGAAAATAGTCCAAAAGGCTAATACAACACAAATTTATCCATAATACTTTAAATTCATCTATTCTTTATTTCCATCTTAGGCCTCGGGTTATAAAACATTTTCGATTTTCTTTTCAACAACAGATTTTTCAAAATTGCACTATTTTAATTTGTAACACTTATTGGCTGAAAATGTGGAAGTTGAGAACGTTCGAAATAAAATAATTTCAAATTCGAATATTAAAGAATGGACAAATGTACATTTCAATTGTACTGTTGTAAATTTGTACAATTTCCAAATAGAAGCCTCAATAATTCTCGATATATTTCAACTTGAATACCGCTTAAAAATTAATTATATCATATCGAAAGAGTGTTAAAATCAGCAATTTGATGAAAATGTTATTTTATTTATTACTAAATATGTATCATCTATTATTCAGTTTTATAGTATACACTGAAACAAATAGGTTTAACCTTGATATTAAAATTTATTATCCAGATATGAAAGAATCATTTATTCATATTCAAGGGTAAAAATATCAAATTGGAACGTTACATTCAAAAAGCTTAGAACTAAACATTTTAAAAATAAATAAATTTCAAAAACAATATTTGAACGTGAAAATAAAAAAAATGTTCTGGTTTCTTATCAAAGTATAGCATTTGCTCATTTTTCGAAGAAAATTTCTTCATTTTACTGTAAAATTAAACTGCTGATCCACTCTCATCCCTGTTCAGGTATTTTTAAGATTCCAAACTATGTCTCAACACTTTTTCTCTTCTTGCAATACCATTTTGTCAATTCTATTATAAGAAAAATTTACCTAATCTTTTAACAATGACTTTGACCTTCTTTTATTTTCAAATATTAATTTAGTTCTAAAAAAAGTTGCAACAGTAAGAGTTTCCTCATTTTGGTTTTTAATTGTTATTTAATTTCTTAATTGTTAATTTACTTCCTAATTGTGATTACGCGAACAGTAATGCACGATTTTTGTGATTCAAAGTATAAGACTTCAAAGTGAGGAAAGTTTGAAACAGACTGTGTTGCTAGAACTCGACTTGAACGAAACAATAGGTATCCAACAGGACTGTTGTTTTTCGTTTTGGAACGTGCAATATTTCAGTTGCAGTTTATGGTGAGGGGGGAGGGTTCCAGCATGAAGGCGACATTGCCACCTCAGGTAGTGCACCTGTCTTTTCAAAAGTGTCTAAATTTCTGGGACACGATGGCGACAAAATTATACCTACCTTTTCAAATCATCTTCAATCTTACAGGAATTTTCGATATTCGTCATAAATCCGAACCTATTCAGAGTTTTAAAATTTTCTTGACGTTTAATTTTCTTTACATATCTGAATTTCAAAAAAATCTTCTCAATTTTTTGCAGATTTAAATCAATCATTTTTCTGAAAAATAATTCTCATTCACTTCGCCCCTGTTTTCGAAAAAGGCCATAGGAAGCCAGCGACGTGCAGGGCCGTAAACTCTCGTTCTAAAGGTACCGGCATTCATCAGCGAGTTCCGGCACGTTTTTCCTCCAGCCAACCTCACCTGGAATCATCAACCATCATCGGACAATCCCACGAGATACGTGGATTTCTACGACTCTCCGCCGCGACCCTGGGCTTTGAGGGTACCTCCCACCTCGAAGTTGCCATCTCCGAGTGAGTTCGCTGCCATATGGATCCCATCGTCTTCAGGGGAACCCCGTATCACAGAGGAAGCTCGGGCGATCTTGCCGGCCGTTCCCGAGGCCGTCCCATCCACTAGCCGGGCCGAATCACCTCGCATCGTGACTCCTGCTCGACAAACTATCATCTCTTCAGAACCAGGGTCCGATATCCTCCTCCTTTTCGCCGACACAACGCGGGAGACGTTCTCTCCTTCTATCTTAGGGTCACCTGAACCTTCCACTAGTCTTAATCGTAACGCCGATTCTTCTAGGCGACATGCGTAAATTGGACGCTTGGCTCGCCGACCGTGCTAAGGAAACCGCCGCCCCACAACCACTCCGGGCCAACTACTATAGGTTTCAAAAATGCTGACCTCCCTAAAAAAGTTTGAATAAGTCAGTGAAAAAAAAATCGCTAAAGAACATAACAAACTTCACTGTAAAGATAATTTTATTGTGAACAAATTCTCTATTCATGACACCGTCATATATTAATTATAAATAAAGATGCAGTTGGGCGAAGGTACACAAACACGGTCAACAGCGTCAATTTCACGACAGTGAATTTTGACTTGTTATATTTTGTTGAAAAATCAATAGAAATGAGGCGAAAAAAATCAGGCGAATTCCTTGACATTTTCTGTAAATGTATGCGTCATAAAAATTAAAAAATTAAAATAATTGTAGCTTACAGAGTTAATTATAGAGAAGGACCTTATCTCAGCTCCAAATTGTGTCAGAAAGCTCAGCTATAGCTTGAAATAAGTAAAAAATTCAAATAATACAACGACATAAGAAATAAAGTTTCAAAATTATTGAATAATTGGCTACTATCAATGATTTTTTCTAGGATTTTTTTCTCTACGCGCATAAAAGAAGTCATCAGTATCAATGTCAGTCGAGGGTCACTATTTGGCACTTTCCACCAGCTACCTGATGTCTGTAACTTGGAAAAACTAAAAAAAGCCAAAGACGTAGGAAACTGATATTCTCTTGAAAACATGAATTTAACTTCTCACGCTGATAGTTCCATTCCAGAAAAGTAAGAAACTTCCAGACGAAGATGAAAAATATAATTGGAGAAACCGACTCATCTGAAAAATTACATCTACTGTCAGTGATTTTGATGAAAATTCTAGTATGCGTTCTCTGAGATGTTTGGCAGAACCATAAAATAATTGTTTAAAAATTCAAAAACCCAAGGAGATATTCAAAATTGAACATTTTTGTCCTTCTTTCTTTGAATTTTCATAACTTTGGTAATTTTAATTATATTAAGATGTACTTTTTTTCAATTATTCAGAATAAGACGTAGTTTTGAAAAAAATATAATAAGAGAATAGAACCAGCTTGATAAAATTTTTTCCATAGATTCAGCTCTAGAATCAAAGTTGATGCAAGGAAGTCGCAAAACTTCAAGTTTGTGCCAATACTTACAAAATTAAACAAAAAATCATTATTTTTCACATTTTAATAAGTTTTAGTAACATTTATAAAAATATTATTGTTTTGAATTTTTTAAAGATTGTGTCGAGTACGGTAGTTATTTGAAAATTTCCGAGTTGTTTGCACCAATCTTGACCCTACGTTAGAATGATGGATAATAAACCTTCAAAATAAATCCAAGAACTTTCAAAAATGTTTATTATTTTCAGAGTTAGATCAGTTTTTTGAAAACATCGAAATTTTAAGTTTTTTTTCAATATTTTTTTATGAAATTTAGATTTTGCCTTCAAGTTGGGCTTATCAGACGGAGAATTTTATTACCTTTCGCGTTATCATGAGGAACAAATTTTCATATTAATATTATAAAAATTAAGTCACAAAGTGTAATAAAAAAAAATTAGTTTCATCAACTGCCATTTTCTTAATAATTAAAATAAATATTTTCTACGCCTTTGGGCAGTTATAACTGTTGGCACGCGTATTTATTTTCAGGCTTCTGGAAGAGTTACTGATTTGGGACTGAGTGGAAGAGACTGAATGGTGACCCTGGAGCGGACAATTATATTGCCTGGATCAGTTACACTGGCCGCCCCCAAGCGACATAAAAAAAGCATAGAAAAAATAATTGATAGTAGCCAATTATTCAATAATTTTGAAACTTTATTTCTTATGTCGTTGTATTATTTGAATTTTTTACTTATTTCAAGCTTTAGCTGAGCTTTCTGGCACAACTTGGAGCTGAGATACTCTGTAAGCTACAATTTTTTAAATTTTGAAATTTTCATGACGCATAGATTTACAGAAAATGTCAAGGAATTCGCCTGATTATTTTCGCCTCATTTCTATTGATTTTTCAACAAAATATAACAAGTCAAAGTTCACTGTCGTGAAATTGACGCTGTTGACCGTGTTTTTGTACCTTCGCCCAACTGCAACTTTATTTATGATTAATATATGACTGTGTCATGAATAGAGAATTTGTTCACAATAAAATTATCTTTACAGTGAAGTTTGTTACGTTCTTTAGCAATTTTTTTTTCACTGACTTATTCAAACTTTTGTAGAGAGGTCAACATTTTTGAATATTCGTCTAATTAAAAAAAAATAACAAAATGCCTTTTAATTATGTGGACGGATCGTAACGCATGACACAGTTCAGATAAAAAAATAAAATTTTAATCCTTGCCGATACATTAAGTGCCAATATTATCGTCACTAAAAAAGATGAATTCACAACCAAAAATGGAATCATTGAATTTTCAGTTAAAGAAACGAATTTTCAACAAAAAAAAAAGCAAATTATCAACCAGTTAACTCCAATGGAAAATGACGAATTTTTGACAATACAATAGTCACATGGACGGTTTGAAGGCAATCCCCTGCTCACTAGCTAGAGCCACGCCCCCCTTCACACGAGCAAGCTGGACGCTTGGCTCGTACAGCGGTCTAAAGGCACTAACAGCCCCCGACCTCCGAAGTCCGGGTAACCAAGGAGGATAGTTCTCCTTTTTGATTTCCAACTGAGTTGGAAAAGAACCCTCACCCCACAAAATCAAATGGTTCACTCTCCGAGCTCGCCCCTCCGTGGCCCCGGTAGGCCATCAACTAGAACGATGGCTTCCAGAAGTCATTCGACTTCCGAGTGCCACCCCCAAAACTCGGTGGCGCCCAATGAAATCGCCTCCATCATGGAGACCACTGGTACCGAATCAGTTACCCCACACTCTCCCACATATGCGGAAGCTGGCCGCAAACGATCCTCCATCCCAGTCTCTACAAGGGAGAGAAGCTGGTTAGTCCCACTATACGGAGACACTTTTGATATCAATATTTGGTTCATTCTGCATCTATAATTAAAATACACCATAGTCCCTCTATAGTAGCCGTCTTGGGGGTACCCTCAATCAGCAAAGATACTATAGAGGAAATATACAAACCGCTCTTCTTCTCCTTCTTGCTTGTGGCTTCTTATAGCGCCAAACCGTAAACATCGCAACTCCACTGACCTTGCAAAGGCCTCCCTCTCGTCCCCTTGGACCGCCTTGTCTCTTATAGAGGGAACTACTATAGAGGGACTCTGGTGTAACATGTAAGAATTCAGGGATAATCGGGGTACTGTAATAAAGATTCATACTATAATAAGAGATGATGGTATTTCTGTATGCATTATTATAAACTTGAGCGAGCAAAAGTTAGTATTTACGTTTAGAAAGAGTCTTATTCACTGTTTGAAAATTGTGAGTGTGAAAAAGTGATAATGGTCAATAGCAAGTTTTGTAAAAAATATCGCAAATAGTAAGTATTTCAAGTAATACCTGCAACCGGGATTTGCGAGAATTCTAAAAGATTATACTAAAAACGCCCGAAGATTTCCGAGCTGTTCCGTCTATAGCCGAGTACGCGACGAACAGGCCAGCAGACCGACTGCACCCGGCTCGTGATCTGCGATTTCCCGCCAAAAGTTCCAATCATACGTGTTTGTAGTACAAAAATGTAACTAGTGCAGTGTGAATTGTAGTTTAAGCAAATTTTAATTCGGAACTATATTAATTTAAACTCTCAATTATTTACAAAAATAAAATAGAAGCTTTTTACATTTTTCAATTGAAAACTTTTAATTAAGTGCAATTAAACTGCGAAACTTAATTTTGTACACTTTTATCAATTAAACAGTTCAAAGATTTCTGGTTAAAAAATATAAATTCACGCTATCGTTTTAAATGCTCTAAATGAAAACTAATGCTCCATTTCAACTCGCATTAATAAAAATTTGAAAAAAATGAAACATGTCCCTCTTCAAACTCGATAAGAACGTTCAAAACAAAATAAGTGCCCCTTCCTATTTAGAAAAACTTGAAACACACAAATCTCCTCCCTTCCAGTTCTATAAGAATCATAAAAATAAAAAAATGACCTCCCCTCCTACTCAATAAAAATATATTTTTTAAATTATCCTCTTCCCAATTAGGAAAAAATAAAAAATTCTTTCCTGAGACACAGTAGAAATCTAAAAAAGAAAAATACAGCCTCTTCCAATTAAAAAAAATGGTATCTCTTCCAACTCAATAAGAGCCTTAAAAATATAAAATGTACTGCCAATTCAACAAAAATTAAAACCTAATATTTCTTCATTTCAAGCTTGATAAAATGTTAAAACTACAATACTTCCCATTCTTTTGCTCGTTACAAATTTGAAACCAAAAAAGTTCCCCTCGCAATTGGGGAAAAAATTAAATACAAAAATTCATTTTATTTATTTCAAGGGCATGTGACGAGTGGGTCACGTGACCGGATTCCTAACTTACCGACGCTTTTTTTAGTTCCTAACTTATTTTCACACGACGCGCCACATCGAGTTGAAAATTTGGGATAATAATTTTTTTTTTCTTTTTTCATGATTATTAAAATTTAGGACCAGACCCACCTTTCTTAGTGCTTCTTATTTATTATGCCACATTTTCAACTCGATGTGGCTATTCGTGTGAAAATAAGTTTGGAAATAAAAAAAGTGTCGATAAGGTAGGAATCCGGTCACGTGACCCACTCGTCACATGACGTTAAGTTTAGTCGTTTCAAATTGATAATTTTCAATTGTTATTTAACAATTGAGTTTCAAATTGTTTAGTTTTGAATATTTGATTTATAATTGCTCATTTTGAAATTTTTTAATTGAAAAATTTCTAACTGAATGGGTTAAAAATTGAATATTCCAGACTGAAACAATATTTGATTATTAGGGCTTTTGTATTGAAAAAGTTGATTTTTCAACGTTGAAATTTGTAAATTGTTTAATTTTGAATAGGTTTAAAATCGTATTGTAAAATAATTGAACCGCCGGATGCAATAAGGGGGTATACAATTTTTCGGCACCATTCGGTTGGCCCTTGAGCGACTTTTTTTTTAAATTAAAATTTTGATTTTTAAAACATATTTCCTTATTGGAAATTTTATTGCGCATCTTTTTTTCCTCTTGTAAAAAGTTGTCACTTTTGCTGTTTCCGAACTAAATGCAAAAAACTCATTTTTTGAGAAACGACGATTTTCAGTGTTTTTTCACTTCAACTCGCTCTAAATCCCAGAGTTTTCCATTTTTTTCACATAAAAATTTCAGGAGTTACTCATTAGACTATTATTAAAGTGTTAGTAAAATCGGAATTAACATTTATTTGTATTAAAAAATGTTAATAATTTTTTTCTGAACAGTTTTATAAACATCGTTTGAATACTTTCAATCGCAAAGTCTATCGACGTAACTTTCAGACACAATAAACTTCCAGCGGATGAAATGTTCACTAGGGTCCACATAAGTTTTCTGAAAAGTTTTACTCCCATTGGTCCAGCTGCTGAAAATCTATGATGCTTTAGTTATTTCGCTCGGCGTCGTGAATGTACGACTCAGCGCCGTCTATGAGAAAGGCGAGCCGCACTGCTGATTCCTGAAGGTCTGCACGTAAAAACTTATATTTTGCAGAATTTTTCTACAAAAATTTATTATGAAACTAATAATATTTTATATACAAAAATATGTATCCATACATGTAACAACTCACGTAAAAAGGATAAATTATTATGAAATCTCTTTCAGCCAAAACGTATTATTTTCTTTCCCTCTTTCCCTCTTTCTTTTCTTCTTTCTTTGCCTAAAAATAATGTGCAAGGATTTCTCAGACAATGTTGTAAACACCGCGGTAAACATAATAATAGTGAAACAAATAATCTGCATTAGGAATAGTGCTTATAAAATATTCCTCACAATAGTTTCGAACATCGAAAGTGTTACATCTAAAAAATAAGAGAATCATTTTTAAAACAGGAAATTTTTGAATTATTAAATGTGACTATTTATTGTTCAATAAAATGGAACTAGTTTCTTCGGAACCTCGAGGCAGAAAAAGAAGTAAAGACGAGGAAGAATGGAAAAGAAATATTAGAAAAATTCGAAAGAATAAGGTATTTAAAAATTTATATAAAAATTTGGCAAATTCTAAGTTAAAGTTTCCAAAAATGTAAAAAGTCTCTTTTGATATGAATCAGTCAGAAAACGGTCGCTAAATTAACTCAGTGAGGATTTTTACTGAAAATCCTTTTCTTCAGACAAAAAATGTAAAAAAATATATTTTCCCGGGGTGAATATAAGTTTTTACGTGCAGACCTTCAGGAATAAGCAGTGCGGCTCGCCTTTCTCATTGACGGCGCTGGGTCGTACATTCACGACGCCGAGCGAAATAATTAAAGCATCATTGTTTTTCAGCAGCTGGACCAACGGGAGTAAAACTTTTCAGAAAACTTATGTGGACTTATAAACAATTTTATATTTCAAACGGTTTTAATTTTTTATTCTTAAAGTCTTCAAAACTGAATTTTTTAATTCTTTCAACTAAAAATTTACGTTTAAAAATCAAGACATAAAATGGACAAATGGTAACGTAAAAGATTTTAGAATTAGGCGTTGTAAACTGAATGATGTAGTAATTGAAACAGTTAACAACTGATTTTTAATTAAAAAAAAGAAGTTGAAATCGAACTTATTTTTAATTACATTATAACGTGTGAAATGATATTTGTGATATCCCAAGTGATTTGATAGATTACTTTTTATAAAAATTTGTAAAATTCCCTGTGAAAGAATAAATTCACTGTCATTTCTCGGTTTTTTCCAGTCTCATAAAATTCCCGGTCATTTTCCAGTTTTCGGCCCAGCAGCCACGCCGTAAGTGATAAGTTCACAAAGCTTCAGGTGTAGATTATTGGGGAGATAAAATCCAGTCAATGGTAGTATTATTTAAAGAAAAATGTTGTTATAGGATTATCTCCTTCGGAACTTAGACTCTGGAAAAGTATTTTATTGAAAATATTATTATGTTGACTATGCTCTCTAAATTTCAAGTTGCTATGAAAATAATAAAAAACAATTTATTACAAAAATGAGGAAGGTTATTTTTCTTTCGGGCTCACGAGGGTTACAGGCTTGTACCATTGAGAAATGTCTTGGCCTTCTATAAAGTTACTTTAATAAATTAAGGAACATCAATATTAGATTTTATATATAAAAATTATACCGTTCCTACACAGTTATATATTTATAATATATTTATAAGGACATATGAAAAGATTATTCATAATTAACTCCCGTAATTGTTGTATAATTACTATAGTGGTATAAAAAACATCCTTATTATTTGTTTTAAAATGGCTCGATCACCTAAAAATTGTTCCTTTTCGTTGTAAGATGTCCCCTGAATATTGGCAGAATTAAAGAAAAGAGGTATCTCTTAATTCCATTATTTGCAAAAAATTACTTATGTTATTTCAGGTTCCGTTGTTAATGGATATTTTTACTTTAGAATACAAAAGAATAAAATGCATATGTACCGAAATAAAAAAATCCATTAATAGTGGCAATGAAAAAAGGAATTTTGTGCAAAAATAGACTTGAAAGATCACTAAATATATTTTTTTTAATAATCCCAACATTCAGGGGTCATTTTGATACTAAAAGGAACAATTTTTAGGGCAGCTATTTGGGGGGGGGGGGGAATGAAGCCTTTTATGGACGACGCTTTATTTATTCCTATTTTTTACCACTTTTAATAAACTCAGAAAATTACAATTTAACCACCCACAGATATGCATAACGAAAGGGGTTTTTTAAAAAGTATTATGTAATACTTTGAAGGGATTTAGGAACAGAATTGCTCTAAAAAATACGACACTGAATATTTGAGTGGCTCCTTATTTAGGAAAATTATACCTTGAAAAAATCTGTAGATACCTGGAAAAAACTGTAATTTGTAGGGAATTTTTTTTACAGAATTTGAGTAGACGCCCTGAGATAATTCTAAAGATGATATTTTGTAATGTTTGTATTGATATGTTACAACATATAAAATATCCACAAAATATACTGATTAACAGTATAAATTTCCGTGCTACTGTCTTAAATGAGCTGATAACTACTTCTACAATTTCAAAAAAAAAAAAAAAAAAATAAAACCCCAAAAATGTTTGGGTTTGGGGGGGGGGGGGGGCATTGCGTTGCGGCTCTATTGTGTATGCTTTTGCTTTCTTCCTCCTTAGCCTAACGGTCCTGTGTAGGCTAGATTATTAGCACGGGATTTTAAGGTATTTTTATTTTTCAGGAGAACTTATCATTTAATTGGATAATTCACGATGAGATGAAATATCATCGTGATAATCACTGATAATAAAATATTATTGTATATATGTTTAGAAGTAATTATTAAAGTAATTTTCCTATGTTTAAAATGAATAATTTAGATAAATATTTTATTAGTTTATAAGAAATTTTTTAATGAGTTACAATAAATTTTACTTTATTGGAAGAATTTGATTGTGACATTAATTAATTTATCAATTAATTAAATTGAAATTGATATTAAAAGGTGTACAAATTGCCCCTCAATTCATTTATATTAGATTTTAAATTTAAAAAATGAAAAATATGAAATTGACTGATAATTTAATGAACTAAATATGTCGTAACACAATCACACAATCAACAATTCAAAGCTACTGACCATCAGGCAGCATGTTGTTGACAGAACACCAGTACTATCTAACGCAAGGAGAAGTCTAGAGCGGAGAGAGAGGTGGGTCAGAGAAAATCAATAGTTTTTGTCTGACCCATCTCGACTCTTCCATGACCCTCCAGTTACTGTCGACCATCCGCCCAAACCAGAGGAGGTCGAAGTATTTTGGAGAGACGTCTACGAAGTGCAACATCCACTTGAAGAAGGCTCAAAGAACATAAATAGCTTCAAGGAGCTGTGCAATGCCCTCATAACAGCTGAGGAGGAATGCCCACCCATCACTAACGAGGAGGTGAAAAACGTATTAAGAGGCATGAAGAACTATTCCGCTCCGGGACCAGATGGTATCAAGACCTTCTGGCGGAAGAAGTTTCCTTCAACCCACCAGCATCTGGCCCGAATTTTCACCTCATATCTAAAGTCGGAAGAGCCTATTCCGGAGTGGTTGGTAGAAGGGCGCAAAGTGCTCCTGCTGAAGACGGGCAAATTAGCTGACCCTAAGAATTACAGGCCAATAACTTGTCTGAACACACTGTATAAGATCTTCACAGCTATCCTAAATGATAGGATTGTTCGGACAATTGGACCTGTGTGGCGAGAGATGTACGAACAACGCGGCTCAAAGAAATGCCTAGCAGGATGTCGGGAGAACTTGCTCATCGATAGATGTGTCTGTAAAGACGCAGCATCCTATCAGCGATTGCTATCGATGGCCTGGATTGATTACCGGAAAACTTTCGATTCAACCTCCCATAGACTTATCATCTGTCTGTTGGAAAGCTTAAAGGTTCATCCACACATCGTGAGCTGCATAGAGCGATTAATGCCGCTTTGGAAAACCAGATTTACTTTCTCATCTGGAAAACATCGTGTGATCACTAATAGTATTACCTTTCAGAGAGGTGTGTTTCAGGGCGACACCATGAGCCCTCTTCTCTTTTGCCTCACATTATTGCCACTATCTCTCGCACTTCGCCATTCCGAAGGGTACCTCTGCGGCAAACCTGGAAACCGAAAGCATAAGGACGAAGGACGAGCTCAGATCCCTCGATATCGGGTCCCGAAAGGTTATGCACATGAACAAAAGCATGCACCTTAAGTCTTCTGTTCCACGACTTTACATTTCACGCCGTCAAGGTGGTCGCGGAATACGGAATCTTGAATGTCTTCACAACAGGATTATTCTGGGTACAGCACATATGGTCGCAAATGGACAAGACCCTCTTCTTAAAATGGTCAGGAAACATGAAGAAGTGGGCAAAGGGGAGTTTCTGTACAAAGCAGCGGAGGAGGCTGCTGAAACACTTGGCCTTGACTTCAATATTAGGGGTGAGCAAAATGCGTCAAATCTTATCCAGCTTGAATGCTCACTCCTGAAGGCCCGGATTAAGAAAACACAGGTCTTCCACAGAAATGTGGAAGATCAGTCGATGTCGTATGAGCTAACGTTTGCTTTCTTTAGATCACCCGGATTGAATTCGAGCACGGAGGGCTTCATTTTGGCATGTCAAGATGGTGTCATTTCCACTCTAGCATACCGTCGCCACAGTTTGAGCCAAGACATTCCCGATGATAGTTGCAGAGCGTGTCATGCACACCCCGAGCATCTAGGAGACATACTATCTAGTCGTCCAACTCATGCGGGAACGACCTACATCCAAAGGCACAATGCGTCACTAAGAGTGCTTTATTACCATCTCTGTCACTCTTATGGCATTAGCCCAAATACCTCTCCGCTAAACGCTCCTAGAGAAATAGAGTCAATTGTCGAAAATGAGAGGTGCCGCATATACTGGAACTTCATATTCTCGACAATTGTTTCTGTTGCGCACTCGAGGTCTGATACAGTTCTCCTTCACTTCGAGAAACGAACCATGTTCGTTATCGAATTTTCGGCACCAGCTGACAAAAACATCACAGCTAAGGAGAAAGGAAAGAAAGGGAGGTATAAAGACCTTATAACGGAGTTGCGACGGTTATACCCGGAATATTCTGTTAAGCTCATCGTCTTGATCATCGGCGCTCTTGGAAGTGGTTTCACTGGTTAATAGCCTGAAAAGCATCCCTGCGTGTCAACAAAATGCTGAGACACTTGCGGGGAAAATGCTGAAGGCGGTCGTCCTTCGGTCGCTCCGTGTCCTCAGGGTGCACGAGACTTTTGCCGGATCATCGTATTGAGTTCCTCGCAGACTGTAACCACCTATCTCACAGTCGTGAGACGTGGTTACAGCTCAAATTTTACCGCGATTTCGCTGGGAGCGGGTGCAATTTTTCAGATTAGCACCCGCTCCGGGCGAAATTCTGCGGTTTTCCTTATGACAAACTTTTAACTATATATATATATATAATTTTATTTCACGTATTCGGCTCACATTTCGAAATATAGCGTAGGTAAATTTTATTTAAGTTATGCTTACTCTACAGAACTTAAAGTTACTTCTTAAAGTGACACAACAGCAAGGAGTTTTTTTTTGCTATGTAGCGTATCTGTAATGAGTTATTTGAAAAAAAGTTACTTACCCGGGTTCACGCGCCGGGTCCTAGGAGTTGAAGGTATGATGCCACTTGGACTTGATTCTGCAAGAACAAATAGAAATGGATACGTTTTTAATTTTGAATACTTTCACTAAAAACAAAAGCTACAGACGTTTTAGTTTAATTTATTCAAACTTGTGTATTGTGAAGGTTCTACAAACTCGTCTACCTATACGTGAGGTAACTGTACAGCTCAGGCCCGAACTATAAAGTATAACATGTTGTTAGTAGGACAAGCTTCTTGTTATGAGTTACGAACCAGCCTACTAATATTTGTAGTGTATAAATCCATTCCCGTACTCAGGCGGGTTTCCAAGGGTGCATGGCACCCGCGCTCTTGTCTACGTTGTACAATATTTATATGTATTCAGACCTAATTTGGTTCCGAGAATTTCTTTTCCATGTACTCTACAGTCTTTATGTTCCTACCTGGACACTTGAGATAAACACGCAAGCAAGCAAATATACCTGCTTCATTTTCGTACTTAATACTTCGATATACTAGTATTGCCATTTACTTCTTATCCCGGGAGGGACAGTTCAAGAGCCATATTACGCATCAGAGAATATCCAAATCCGAATCGATTGCATTTTAGTTTGCACTTGTTCTTTATACGGTAAAATTTCGTGCGAAGCTTCTGCAGTTGAAAAAAAGTCTAACTACAAAAATAATAATTTTATGCAATGCGATATACACATGATAAATCACTATCATTATTTCGATTTGTCTGACACTTATTCAGATATTAAAGCGAAAAAGAAAACGAAAATCCGATGCGGAGTACAGAAAACTAAGGAATGAAAGAGATGAACTTTCAAAGAAAGATTCACACTCGGTGACAAAATTTTAGATTTTTTCGAAAAGACAGGAAAAGCTGAGGGTGAGATTGATGAGAATCAAAATGATAGTTACGAAATTAATATGTAAGAAGAAATGGAGGAAATAAGCTAAAGAAAGTGCGTTAGAGAAAACGGTATTTAACATACAAAAATAAATTTATTCTCAAGAATTTTAGCAATTAATCACTGCATTTTTGCGTGCATGGATTAATTTTTGCTTTTGACTAATTATTATAAGGTGCATGAATATCCCGCGAATTCCATTTTATATCAAATTTATTTTACTAAAAATTGTGTGAGCTAATAACTATTTTACATAATTTGCATATTTTTCAATTCATGGTTCTTTCTAATTTGTATTTTGCTTCATATCATAAATGTCATTTCTCAAAATTGTATTATGTCATCATTTTTCTTCTTCTGAATTATCGTTTGCCCTAATTTTTATGTTTCCGCACTACTATCCTGCATCATTTTTATTTTTTACAATTGACATTTGCATTTTTTTATATTACCGAATTACTCTTTGTCATAATACGTATTGTTAAAATAAGTGTTGCAAATAGTTACCGCTATTTATTCTGCACATGAATTAACTTACGCTAGATTCACTTATTTGACTTTTCAGGAACAATGTAAGACCCTGTTATATAGGTTGAATGCAAATTATGAAGAGGATGTAAAAATATGACTGGAAGCGTAACCTACGACTAGGTCGAGCTGAGGAATGAAAAAGCTTACGCAACTAAGGTATCTTCGGCGAACAAAGGACGAAGTCCTGGCGAACCATAATTACGGAATCAGCAAGCAAAACCGAAAAACCCGTTCTACACAGAGTCCTAATTAACGATCCTGGAGAATGGACCGATATATTAACGCCGGTACAAATGAGCATGTTGGTAAAAAATAAGCCACGGGCACAAAACAGGCATATATCCCGTGGATAGTAGAGAAAGAGTATTTTCGAATAGATATATTGCTCGCGATATTTGAAAAATAATGAAGTTTGTGACAGAAGTTGGTTACTATATTCAGTATCTAAGAAGGCAGTATTCTCATTTTGTCTTAAGCTTTTTAGTCAGGCTTTAAGTCTCCCAATCAAGGAAGATTTTCATGATGGGCAACAGGCATCTTGTCAATTCGGTCGGCATGAAAAAAGTTTAATGCAGTTTAAGAGCCTTAGAAAGTGGTCCAATTTAGATATAGCTTCAAAATAAAAATATTTAAAAAACTAAGAGAAGATCAAGCCTTTTCTTAAGCGGAGAAGCGTCACTGGTCTTCCGTCATTGAGCACATAATTTACGTAGTACAATATTACGCAGAACAGAATCAGTCATTTCGCGGATCGTCGTGTAATTTGTTTCAGCATTTCAACGGACACTTTTTAAAAGCAATAGGAATTATATGTAAGTTTGATCCAGTCATGGTGGAGCATATTCGACATGTGCAGCACAAAGAAAATAGCTGGATGCCAGAGTACTTAGGAGCCGGAATTCGAAACGAAAAAATTGAATTGCTCGCAAAAGGAGTTCTTAAATTGATTCCGACAAAAATTACATAAATGAAGTATTTTTCTATTTCTCTTGACTGTACACAAGAAAAAAGTCGTATAGAGCAAGCAATATTCATCTCTTGAAATACGCGAATTCTTTCTTGGCATCGCTCCGTGTGTAAAATGTTACAAAGCTCTCATTTAAATCATCTGTCTTGTATTCACTGTTAGCAACATCTGCATGAAGTTTCATATACATGTGTGTGAAGCAAATATGCAATACCGCTACTGAAATGTAACATACATTGGCGTAGTAAATTTAATATACATGTGTATTAAATCTCATATACAGGTCAGTGTAGCAGTTTGCGTGAAAACTCTTTAAATCTTGTCAAATATTCGCAATTGAATTATTAATCTCTAATTCGTCAAATGAATTGTTATTCACAATGAAAGTGCAATGTAATGGTGGAACTTTTGTCTAAATTTGCTCTAAATGTTAAAAATTGAATGCGAATGCAGGTGATTGTAGGTTCAGTCTGTTATTTATTTGCCTTAGTGAACTTTTCAACTTGAATCCAATTTTATTTTTTATTAACAGGAAGAAGGTATCATGTTTTATTATTTAGATTCAAAAATTACTACTAACCTTATTTTGAATGTGTGTAAACTGGAATTATCTGATTTTTTGTAAGTGATCAACATGAATGTATATGAAATTTAGCCGAGATAAACCTCCCAGCTACCAGCGAAGTTCTCCAGAAAAGAGAAACTAGATAAGAAGGCCATGAGCACGTTTATGAACCAATACAAGATCCTGAGCGTCGTTATATAGTTGAATTCTAATTTACTTCATTTGATGTAGCTATTACTGCCCTGGCATAAATATTTGACTTTCTACAAAATTTTACAGACACTTTTGAACTTCTTTTCAACAGCAGAAATCTCAAAGAATTAGACAAACTATAGCTTTTGAAACAGTGGAAGGGTTTTGATTCAGCTCTTACAGACAAAAGCACGAAATCGGCTGATCCACATGCTATTGAATTAAATGATTTACCTTTAGCATTACGTGACATGGTACCTACGGATGAGGCATGCCCAGAAACTTAAATTTGGTATTTCCGAATGTAGTAATGGCTTATAGAATTATGTTTACTCTACCAGTGTCTGTGGCTACCGCAGGGCGATCATTTTCAAAGTTAAAATTGATCGAAACTGATTTAAGATCATCAGTGACCGAATATTGACTTTCAAACTTAGCGATTATATCGGTTGAACATGAGCTAGTTTAAAGTACTGAAAAGAAGTTATTTGATAGAAAAGTTTGCAGGAATAAAAGCGAGACGAGCAAGCTTTTTGTATTGATATTGCAGGGTTCACAGTCTTCCCCTTTTTTTCTTAGTTTCCCCTTTTTTCTTGAAATTCCCCTTTTTCCCCCTATTCTCAAAAATCATCCCCTTTTTCCCCTTTTCTCGTTAAGTATACGATATTTGAAAATACAATATTTTAATTATGCGGAAAATTCTCTGAAATTAGTAAGTGTACCCATTATTGAATAATAATGAAAGCAATTATAGCATTTAAATAAATTATTTATGACTAAATAAGGTACCAATATAATTACAAAATATATAGTACTTTTTAAATAAGTATTATATAAGTATTACTCGAGCAATTTTTAATTTGAGTTTAAGAGCACTGAAGAGTAGGGCGAAGTGAAAATGCTAAAACGAATTAAATCGTTGGAGCTGAGGGGGAAAAAACTTGTGGGTTGGCATTCGACAAAAGTGAAAAAAAATTTCAATCAGTAAAATTTAACGATTTGAAATTCAAAATATTCCCTATTGGTTCAAAAATTGTGACGAATTTGTTATATTTACAGCTTTTATTAGTGAACAATAATAAAAAAATACGAAATTTAAAAATAAATTTTTTGCGCAGTAACAATTTTTTTTGAAAATGTGCAACAACATGTTTTTTGGATTCGGTCATATATATTGGAGAAAAAGTTGAATATGTCGTACCTGAAATTTATTCAGCTTCAATCAAACATTTCATTATTTTGCTTTTTCGGAAAAAAACTTTTGTCGTCATTTAGGATTTTTGGGATTTCATATTTTCTGCGATTTTGGAAAGTTATATATACAACAACAAAAAAATGTTTGCCAGGAATAAAAAATAATAACATGTTCCTTTGATTTAAGCTGAAGAAATTTCAGGTTCGAATCAATCGAAAAAACATTTTTTTGTAAATTTAAAAAAAAATGTAAACAAACATTTTTTTTTAATTTAAAAAATTTTAAATCGCAAATTTAAAACAGAGAACTGAAACTATAAACCGATTTCAAAATGTATTCTTTACTTGTTTTGGATGTCGGACCACAAATTGTTATCCCTCAGCTGAAACAATTCGATTAATTTTAGCATTTTTACTTCGCTCTACTGAAGAGTGTGGTTTTAAATTTACATTGAAAGTATTAATTATAGTAAGGAAGAAATGACAAATCTTGGAAAGAAATATTTATGAGAAATATGTTAAACATATCAAAATAGTGTATTCAATTGATTTTATTTTTTCTCGGATGTTTTTATATCACTGTGAATGGATTGCCAACGACTTAAGATATCAAAATTTTAAGAATAAATTCTTTAGTGACAGAAATCATTGGAAAATCATTGCAAATTATTTAAAAATATATTATTTCTTATAAAAATATTTTTTGTGCTTTTCGACCTATAAATTAAATGTTTAATCTTTCCCCTATTTTCCCCTTTTTCGTTAGAAAATTACCCTATTTCCCCTTTTTTGAGCTCCTTTTGCGCTGTGATCCCTGATATTGTATTATATTATTCTTATGCAGTTTAACGTGCTTCAGTTTTTAAATGAAAATCTTCATTCAAATACGAAAAATTCGTTTGCACGAACTTTGAATAATATGAATCAAACACGAAAAATTGGTTCGAATATACTTCGAATAATGTAAACAAAACTTACAATTGAAATTAACAAATTTGAAAAAAATGCAAAAAATAAAATTTTACTTCGATATTACGTGTGTCGTGTTTATATATTAAGCAGACAAAAAAGGTAATAAAAAAGTACAAACACGTTCCAGTAACTTTTTCTTGCAAGAATTAATTCAAGAATGATAAGCTTATTGTTTTGTTAATATCAAGGAAGGACACAGAAAAATTTTCGGAGGGGGCGATTGTGAATTTTTTTCAACGAATGCATGTTCAACTGTTTAGTTGAAAATTCGTCATTTTTGGTAGAAAATTAATCTTCTTGGTTGAATTCAACTATTTTGTTGAAAATTCAACTTCTTAGTTTAAAGTTGAACTATCTTCTTAAAAATTCATTTTTTTGTTGAAAATTCATAATTTTATTTTAAAAATTATCTCTTTGGTGGAAAATCAACTAATTTTTTTAAATTTCACTTGAAAGGAGGGGGATAAATTTTTTTAACTGAAAATGTATATATTTTACTTAGAGGTGCATTTTGATGTGTCGAAACAAGAAAACATCGATTTCAGGATTCATCCCGACTGACGACAGCGATAAGTTGTACTGTATCTTGTGATTTTAGTCGAGAATCGCGGGAAACGAGTAAGATTGGGTAAGATAGTCGAAAAATTTGACAATTCGACATTTCGTGTAAATTATAAAGAATAAAGTATCAAAATTGTAAAAATATGAAAGTGGCATTACATGAAAACGAGCAAGAAGGCCAAACAAAGACCATTGGAATCTCCCGTGGTCATAAAAATAATAATTTAGTATTAACCCAAATAAACTAATTTCGCAGAAAGTAACCACTTCATTTATAAAACCATTATGTTCGAAAATTGTGAAAAAAATTCAGATTCCTAGGACAGAAAATTTACAAAAATGTGTTTAAATGTAAACAAAATTAATACAAAAAAAATAACGAATTTTTTATAACATAATAAAGTCAACTTCCCAGTCAACGGGGTGCCAACTTTCTTACACTTCGACGCCTCCATTCAATATGAGACTATGTGCTGACAGCGCTCTGTATGAGACTATTCCCTATGCTTATACACAGCGCATAGTCTCATACACGGCGCTGCCAGCACATAGACTCATATTGAATGGAGGCGTCGACTTTATTTAATTTGAATACATTCAAATTTTATTTCTTGCTGTAAAATGCTAAAATTAAATAGTTTTTATAATTAAATGTCACTTTTAACATATTTTCTAACAATACATTCACATTATGACCATGTTTCACGGTTACTGAAACCGTCACGAATACTGGGACATTAACATTTTAATTTGATGTATTGAGCTATCAATAATTTTGTTACTAAAATTAATTGCATTTCTGTCTAAACAAAATTCATTTTTGTTTTCTTGTTTAAGTAGGACTGATGTTTTATGAATTAACCTGATTTTTTTTCATTTTTCTCGTCATTTTTTTATATTTCATTCAAATTCATGAAATTTTTTGCATTTTTAGTTACTATAGTATTGAAAGAACATAAAAATATAGTTTAATTAATAAAATTATTTTGAAATTCTTTTGAAATATTTTAAATTGCAATCCAAAAACATTTGAATTGCGTAAGTGAAAGGGTTAAATGGTTAGATTTTGTAAAATTATTATACTTAAGTACTTGATTTAATATTAGATTATTACTTTGAGGACCTTGAAGCTAACATTGGTCCTGTTTGGCCTTATTTTTCGTTGTGATTCCAGTTCCATAATTTTCAAATTCTGCTACCTTATTTTTGACATTCACGCAAATTGTCAAACTCAAACTGTAAATATTATTGAAAATCTTGCTCGACCTTGCTTGCATATACAATTCGGGACTGAATAAGATTAAACAATTGAAAAATAAAAGTTCTAGAAAAAAAGATATCTCGAACACGTATAGTTAAGACTAGAGTCAAAATAAGATGCGTCGTGCAATGTTGAATATTTGACGTGCTTTGGAGGCGCTTTTATTAGCAAATAACGTTGAGTCTCCGAGCCTTCTAAGACTCAATACCAGAGAGCTACCACCAATGCTACACCTGTCTGTGCTGCATCGTGGTTTTGTTTTTATTCGGTCTATTCCATAAGATTTCCACATTTTTTCTGATAAATTCTCACAGAATTAGCTCAACGATTTCGCTTAGAGCTGTTTTTTTAATGTTTTTTACCATTTAAAATGCTTAAAAAATCAATTACATTTTGTTAAAGGATTTGTTCCAAAGCTCGTTTTTATTGCAGTAAGAAAAACATTGGTAATTCAAAACCAGATACCTTACTGTCTGTATAAATGTCTCCTGTCTTTGTTTACATACCTAGTCTCTTATCTTTTTTTCAACCTATTCGCGACCATATTCCTCTTTCTAAAAGTTTTTAAATACGGTAAAATAATATCATACTTCTTTTTTTAAAGAAAAAGCTCTTAAATAAAACTATTTGCCATGTTTTTCGCACAAAAGTACCATAATCAAATTCCAACTTGAAATCTTAAATCATCGTTTTCTACCAAAAGCCACTTTTATAACTTTTATAACTGTTAAAGTGCGCTACCGCCAACACTAAATTTTTTTTCCCCCTGGAAGAGAATAAGTTTTTTCTATGAGGCCTTTTTTATTCTTATTCAGCCTGTCTATATTTCAGGTGCGACATTTTTGACATAGGACTTTTAAAAGTAAAGGTCAAACCATCGACAACTGAAATTTAGTAATTGTGAATCCTCTTTTGTTAAAGCTTTTTCGGCTTTAACGAACACATTCTCATCACGTATCTCGTAAGAAAAAAAGGTTAAAAGCAAATTTTCAGATCTAACTTAAAAACAATTCTGGTGATTATTATTATACCATTGAGCCATTTCCCTTTCGGGGTAGGTGTGACTTGCTCGGTTGGAAAATAGTAGTGTGTAGATGGGTATATAGGTATAAGGTAGATAGGTATATAGATAGGTGTGAGGTATAGATATTTTAGATTAATCTAGAATTCTCGGGTTATTCATTTCAATGAAACGTTCGTTCCGCAACACTGCTCTGACCCAGGTTGCTGATCAATCTGTCTAGCGATTGCCATGGGCAAAGGTTGCAAGGTCCAGAGGAAGAGTGTCCACTAATTACTGCTGAAGAAGTGAAGAAAGTTGTTGCTAGAACTAAGAAATTTTCAGCGCCAGGGCCAGATAAAATCAACAACTTTTGGTGGAAGAAGTTTACTTCTACGCACCAACATCTAGCTCGTATATTTACTACTTTCTTTAACGGAGAGCAACCCATGAAGTGAAGAGCCTCAGAAAATTCCTATGTGTGGTTCCCCGCTTGGGCACATTTAGTATCAAAGGTCTTTGTTTCAGGCGTCATTCACTCTATTGTCACTCTGTTTACAAACTATTTGTCGCCACACTTTTCTCTCCTAGCATACTACTCTAGCTTCCTTCACGTCCATGCATTTTTTCATGCAGGCTCTCGTGTTTCAATGGCTTCTTATGTCTCTTCGGATCAGTGTCTCATTTACAGATTCTAACCATTCTTTCGGCGGTCTACCTCTGGGCATTCTGCCATTTACTTTACCTTTATACACTTGTTTGGTCAGTCGTTCATCTTTCATTCTTTCAAGATGTCCGAACCATCTTAACTGATTTCTTTCCCATATGTCAACTAGTGTCTCTCCTGTACCACATTCTTTGAGGATTGTCTCGTTTCGGACTTTGTTCATCAGTGTTTTCCCGCATATTATGCGCAGAGGTTTCATGCCGATCGCGTTAATTTTACTCCTGTCCTTTTCTTGACATGTCCATGGTTCGCTACCGTATAGTACAGTCGGTACGAATATAGAATTATGTATGGCCATTTTAGCTTTTTTTGATATGTTTTTATTTGTTAGGATGGACCCTGCTCTACCGATAACCTGCTTACCCTTATTTATGCGCCTATCTAACTCCCCATCTATTTTTCCGTCGCTAGTGAATAGACTAGCTAGATATGCGTACTTGTCAACTTGTTCTAATCTCTCATCATTTAGGACAATGTTGCATATTGTTTTCTCACTTTTTCCCTCAAACACCATGATTTTTGTTTTATTTACGTTAATTTTGAGGTCCATGTTCTTCATGCTTGTATTAAGTTTATTCAACATTCTTTGCAAGTCCTCGATTGATTCTGCCATAACAATCTTGCTATCTGCGAAAGCTAACCCACGTACCTTGACTGTTTCGAGATCTACACCTTCTTCATCGAAGAGGGCAGTTCTTAGACACTTATCCATGAATATGATAAATAGCCACGAGGACATAACGCATCCTTGTAATTTTCATATAATAAGACTGTACAGTTCGTTACAAATTATAATTGATTCATTTAAGCTGTCTTCTTTTGCATATAGAATTGTAAAAAATGACATCAAAGCACGTTACATATCAACTTGTATATATATGAGGTGTCCAAAATTGTCTTTTACAAGTATATATCATTCGACACAGAATTTCACGAAACGTATGAATCAATAAAGTCTCAGGAAAGTATTTTTGGTAACTAGTTTGAAAATCTTAAAAACCAGTATCTCTTTTATGTAGCAGGTAATGAAAATCAGGTATGTACTCCAAGCGAAAGGATAAGCCAGCTTCTGAATCCACTTTGAGGTCGCCTTGAAAGCTTGAGCAATTCTTGATTAACTTTCGTGTTGAATTATCTTTTTCAAATATACATAGGAAATTTTGTAGTTTTATATTAAATATTTTCAAACAATCGGTTATCTCTTACATCCTATTGCAAAATTGCGAGCAAAATTGTGAACATGTTAAATAAAACAAAATTATTATTAAATAAAAGTAGGGGGCAACTCAAAAACTATTTTACACCGACAGGGGGGGGGCTTAACAGGTTTTCTGATTTGTGACGCAGGAGGAGGGAGGAGGATAACCGTCGAATGTTACATCACAAAATGGAAAATATAAATGCGAATAACAATTTTTTTAAATGCTTGAAAAAAATTAAAATTACTGATTTCATTTTAGAGTTAAAGCTTCTGAATACAGATTTCATACTCTTTCCCATATTTCCCTCTTCAAGCTTTTTTAAAGAATTCCTCTTTTTCCCCTGTTTTCAAGAAACTTCCCTTTTTCTTGTTTGTTCGCATGAATGCAAACTGAATTACTAGAACCCAATAAGAAAAATCGACTATTTTTCTCTGGAAGTTTATTATTATTATACCATTAAGCCATTTATCTTTCGGGGTAGGCGTGACTTGCTCGGTTGGTAAATAGTAGTGTGTGTGGTGGGTATATATGTATAAGGTAGATAGGTATATAGGTGTTAGGTACAGATGTTTTAGATTGATCTGGAATTCTCGTGATATTTATTCGAATGACACGTTCATTCAAAAACACTGCTTCGACCCAGGTTGCTGATCAATCTCTCTAACGATCACCCCAGGTGAAGAGCCTCACAAAATTGTTATGTATGGTTCACCACTTGGGCCCATTAGTATTCAAGATCTTTGTTTCAGGCGTCATTTACTCTATTGTCACTCTGTTTACAAACTATTTGTCGCCACACTCTTCTGTCCTGGCATACTACTCTAGCTTCCTTCACGTCCATGCATTTTTTTATGCAAGCTCTCGTGTTTCTATGGCTTCTTATGTCTCTTCAGATTAGTGTCTCATTCACAGATTCTAACCATTCTTTTGGCGGTCTACCTCTGGGCATTCTGCCATTTACTTTACCTTTATACACTAGTTTCGTTAGTCGTTCATCTTTAATTCTTTCAACATGTCCGAACCATCTTAACTGATTTTTTTCCCATCTGTCAACTATTGTCTCTTTTGCACCACATTCTTCGAGAATTATCTCGTTTCGGACTTTGTCCATCAGTGTTTTTCCGCATATTATGCAACGGCCATACCACGCTGGAAACACCAGTTCCCGTTAGATCACTGAAGTTAAGCAGTGTTGAGCGCGGTTAGTACTTGGATGGGTGACCGTCTGATACTACTGCGTTGCTGTTGGCGGTGGTGGGTGTGGTGAGACCACACTTTTAGTTATTTACTACAAGAAACTATCCACCTAGAAACACTACCCGAATCGGGTAGTGTCACGCTTACCCATTGAGGCTCGCCGAAAGGGAAATGGCTTAATGGTATATATATGCGAAGAGGTTTCATAATTCAGTTAATTCACGCGATGAGGAAGGGAGCAATGTGGGGAAGGGGGTGTAGATTTTTAGATTGATCTAGAATTCTCATGTTATTCATTTAAATAATACGTTCGTTCCGCAACACTGCTGCGATCCAGGTTGCTGATCAATCTCTCCAGCGATATATATATATATATATATATATATATATATATATATATATACAAATTATGCAAATTTTAAAACAATGTGAGAAAAAATCGAAACATTTTAAACGATATTTACCTGTTGAAGATTTCGAAAAAAATGTTTAAACGTTTCAAGAATTTTTAAAGGTTTTAAGAGAATAAAAATTTGTTCTTAAGATTCATGGGAAAATTTGAAACGATTATTTATTTAAAGAAATTACAACAGCCATACCACGCTGAAAAAACCAGTTCTCGTCAGATCACTGAAGTTAAGCAGCGTTGGGCGCGGTTAGCACTTGGATGGGTGACCATTCGAGAAAACTGAGTGCTGTTGGCACATCGTGGGTGTGGTGAGCCCACGCTTGTAGTTATTTACTACAAGTTATCAACCTAGAAACACTACCCGAATCGGGTAGTGTCACGCCTACCCCGAAAGGGAAATGGCTTAATGGTATACTATACTTTAAAGAGAATATTTCAAAATCTTTCGAAACATTTTTAAAAATTTCTAATATTATCAAAAAGAATTCTGAAGATTGTAAGGTAATTATTTTAATTATGCAAATTTAAAAAAAAATATGAGAAAAATTCGAATCATATTTTAAAAGAAAACTTAAAACCTGGAAGGTTTTAAGTGTTTGAAAAGAATAAAAAATAATTAAAAATGTGAAAACATTTCAACCGTTTTTTGGCAAAATATAGATTTGTGAAGATTTATAAAAAAAAATTCGGAAATGTTTTAAGAATTTTGAAAGGTTTTAGGAGAATAAAAATTTGTTCCGAAGATTCATGGGAAAATTCGAAACGATTATTCATTTAAAGAAACTAGTTTAAAGAGAATATTTAAAAATGTTTTAAAACATTTTAAAATATTTCTAAATTGTCAAAAGGAATTATGAAGATTGTAAGGTAATTATTTTAATTATGCAAATTAAAAAAAAATTTGAAAAAAATTCGAATCATATTTTAAAAGAAAACTTAAAACCTAGTAGGTTTTTACTGTTTGAAAAGACTAAAAAATAATTAAAAATTTGAAAACATTTCAACCATTTTTTCGCAAAATATAAATTTTTGAAGATTTAGAAGAAAATTTTATAAATGTTTCAAGAATTTTGAAAGGTTTTAAGAGAACAAAAATTTGTTCTAAGATTCATGGGAAAATTTGAAACGATTATTTATTTAAAGAAATTACTTTAAAGAGAATATTTCAAAATGTTTCAAAACATTTAAAAAGATTTCTAACACTACCAAAAAGAATTCTGAAGATTGTAAGGTGATTATTTTAATCACGCAAATTAAAAAAAAATATATATATAAGAAGAATCCGAATCATTTTAAAAGATATTTATCTAGAAGGTTATAAGTTTTTGTGAAGACTCAATAATATTAAAAAATTTGAACAATTTTTTGACAAAATATAGACATTGGAAGATTTTAAGGCAATTTTTTTAATTTAGAAAATTTTAAAAAAATGTTAGAAAAAATTAATATAATTTTAAAAGATATTTATGAATTTTAGAACTTTGGAGAGATTACAAATATTTTAAAACTAGAAAAGATTTCCGAAACTTCATAAAATTTTCTTGAGTTTCTTCCAAACTTGTAAAAGTTCTAGACATCTTTTAAATTAACTCCATTTTCTCCTAATATTCATTAAAATCCTGTGAAATAATAAAATAAAAAATGTCTTAAAACTTTTCTAGATTTTTCTTCGACAGAGTTGAAAGTTTTAACTATATTAATATGCATATTCAATTTTCGGAATTTTCGGCTCACACCTACTTAGCCATTCATTCTACTCATCGAGTTTTTAATAGAAATAGAACCTAAAATGACGAAATTCCCAAAATTGTTTAGGTATAACCAGGTATACGGACTATAGGCAAAGATATAGGAGGTTCGTACTAATATATATTCTAGAACAATGCCTTACAGGTTTTCCCCGCCTTTAAATGAAGGGTTTAAACTTTAAAAGGTCTTAAATAAATATGGATGGTCATGGCGGGTGCCTTAAATATCTGGGTCGTATATCTCTTAAACTTAAGAATATGTTGCAGAACCGTTTGCAGTTTAATATTTAGGAATTTGCAGTCATGTATGTTACATTCAAATATTTAGTACTTATATACAACTGTTTTCTTTTATTTTATTCGAATAATTGTATAAGTTAATGCAGTATTTTATTTTATTTTATTTATATTTTTTAAACTATGTCTTTTGTCTGGCAAACAATGCCACTACTAATAAACATTTAAGTTCTTGAAAGTATTATTAAATTTTTTTTTATGTATGATACTTTAAAAGGTCCGTCCACTCAGCGCCGCCACCAAGGAAAAATGAAAAATGGAATACGCCATATTTTTTTGCTTTTTTTTTGAAAATTTTATGCTAAAAAAAAAATATTTTTGCTCTTCAAACTTCCGAAATAAGGGTGGCGGCGCTAGCACGACATCCCCTCAGCGCCGCCACCTGTGAAAACTGACTAAAAATTATTATAATGAAATAAACGATTAGGGTAGATTTTTTTGATTTTTTTTGCTCTAAGAAAACATATAATACGTGTTCCAAAAAACTACCCCTAAGTCATACATACCTACCCCTCGTGACCAAAAA
>CAKNYM010042873.1:0-12389 GCA_932195095.1 Andricus curvator | reverse complement strand
CATCTTTACGACAACTTTACGACATACTATGTCCATGTCGTTAAGATATCTTTACGATGTCTAAAAGACATCGTCAGATCGTACGATGTCTTTACGATATCGTAAAGACATCTTAACGACATGGACATAGTATGTCGTAAAGTTGTCGTAAAGATGTCGTAACGATGTCGTAAAGACGTCGTCAAATTTTGTGCCCACTAGGGTGGCTGGGTGCATTGTCGTGATGCAATTTCCAATTTCACACCTGCTCCAAAGTGACTGACAACCTGACGCAAAACGGCGTCGTGACGATTCCTCAACCCCCTTACAGTCCCGACTTGGCCCCAGCAGACTTTTTTCTATTCCCAAAAGTGAAATCCTCCCTCAAAGGATACCACGATGGGATCCTAAGTGCCGTCAAAGAAGCTTGCACGCGTAGCCTTAAGGACCTTCCGGAATCCGCCTACCAGACAGCCTTCGAGTCGTGGAAAAGCCGCTGGCAAAAGTGTGTCGACGCTCAAGGGATGTACTTTGAAGAATTTCAAGGTTTTGTAGCAATATCTGAAATGAATCTATTTTTCCGAAACTTTTCCCGATACTTTTTATACAAACCCTGTACTTATTGTATCATTTGAAGTGTCCCAGGAGGCGTCTTTGACTTCTCTCGGATCGCTATCAACTGGGGCGTAGCACGCTATGATAAATAATATTCTGATTCCTACATTCATTCTAGCCCACAGCAATCTGCGTGATACAAAATCATGATATTTGAGATGCTGTCTTCCTTTTTCATTCATAATTAAACCGACTCCCTGACTACGATTACTATTGCATAAATGTTAGAAAGGTACATAATTAAATGATTTATAATTTCCGGGAAAGTGATATGATATTCTAGACTTCCAAATTGGTGAAATAACATATGAACACATTTTTTATGAACAAAATTTAAAAAAATATTTATTTTGAAAAATTAATTTTAAGAGAATATTTTGAAAGATTTCAAAAGATTCTCAAAATTGTTGAAAAATAATCTAAACGATTTCAAGGTAATTTTTTTATTTTGAAAGATGTTTTAAATATTTCAGCAAAAATTCGAATCCGTTCAAAAGATATTCGGATGTTTTGAAAAAATTTCCGAAATAATTTAAAATTTGAAAATATTTCAAAGAACTTTGAACAAAATTTAAATTTTTGAAGATTTTGAAATCAAATTTTGAAGTTTTTCAATGATTTTGAAATAAAGCGTTGAAGTTTTTTAAGGATTTTCAAATGTTTTAAGATAATAAAATTTTTTTCTTGATATTCCTAAAAAAATTATTTTTTAATTGGAAAAAATTATTTTAAGGGAATATTTACAAAATATTTCAAAGCGAAAACTTTTTTAGTATGAATAACAGTTTAACAGTAATACAGTTTAAAAATGTTCAGTTTAAAGAAAATTTAATCGTTCAACTCTTTAATGTTTCTAGCTTCAAATTGCTTCAAATGATATAATTTGGAAATTTACAAATTTATTGATTTATATTTTTTGAACTGAATCTGAATCTTTGAACTGTGCAATTTATGAAAGTTACAAAAAATGTTATTTTGCAGTATAAATGCATTTAATTAAAATGCTGTTAATCAAAAAGTGTTAATATATTTCATTTTATACGTTTAAATTATTGTACATTTGAATGAAGAAATTTTTCAATTCAATTTCAATTGTTTATAATTCAAGAGTTTTCAAATTTTATTGACAAATTTTAGTAACTAGTTCCTTTCAACTGGTTACTGTAACTAGTTACTTTTTTTTGGTAACGAAAGTGGTAACGAAATTACTTTTATAAGTAAGTAACGAATTGGTAACTAATTAAATTTTTTTCAGTAACAGTAACTATAAAAACCGTTATTTTTTTAGTTAATTTCGAAATGTAGTTCACAAGTTTTTTTTACGGCAATCAATCAATTTTATTGCTTTTCCAACTATTTTTTCATTTTCAGTATTCAAATTGGGGTGGCAGATAGCCATAGAAATTTATAGCCCAATATAGGAAAATTTTTCTTCACCACTGAAATTCAAAATTTTCTAAAATATTCCTTGTTTTAGAAATATTATGTGGGTGATGACTAATCTACGACTGCCATTAAAAAGTGTAACAATTATCACTCGTAAGTTATGAATAAAGTTTTGTAAGAATTAAATTTGTGTATATATTTCTAAAATACAAAAGTAACTAAAAAAGTAACGATAGTTACTTTTTTTGGGAAATGCAACTAAGAAAAAGTTATATTTTGAATCAGTAACGATAACGATAACTAGTTACTTTTTTCGTGATGTAACGGTAACTATAACTAGTTCCTTTTAAGAAGTAACTTACCCATCACTGTTCAAAATGAAGGTGTAATTTCAACCATTGACAACTTGAAACCAGTTTAATTTAAAAAGTTAATGTTTAATTTTTCTATAATTTTTCTCTATAATTTTCTATAAATTCTATGATAATGTTTAAATTTTCTAAATTTGAAGATTATTATGTCTACAGCTTTTTTTCTAGTACTTAAGAGGTATTTTCAAATTTCTAAGCTAAAACATTTAAAACTTTACATTTTGAAGAACTTTTAGTCTACAATATTTTTATTTTAAATGTTCTGATTTTAAATTATTCAAATTCAAAATTTTTTGCTCTCAAGAATTTAGACTGATTTAAAATAAAGTTGCTCAATTAAAAATATCTGCCCGCCTAGGGCGCGCACCTATTGGATCTCGCGCTTCGCTCTCGGACATTGTACTTCCCCCATATTTTTGCATAGGACTTTTAAAATTAATCGTCAAACAATTGACAACTGAAATTTTGTGAATGTCAATTCTCTTCTGCAAATTTTTAGATTTAATTTAGGCAAGTAATTTTGTTATTAAACATTTTATTGTATCTTGTGTTTTTTCCCAAAAATTTAATTTGTTTATATGAATTTGTTTATAAAACTACGCGTCTTATCAAAAAATAATTCATAACAAATTTGGCTTTTTTGTTGGTGAACAACTTTTATCTATTCATATTTTTTTCGTTTCTTGGGCCGCTTTTCCAGAAATTTTTATTTTTATTTTTAATGTATTTTCTAACGTTTAAAACAAAAACTACGCGCCTCATAAAAACGATTAAAAACCAGTTTGTAGATCTCGTTTGGTTGAACAACGTTTGTTCATTAATTTTTGTCGAATTTTCTGTTGATTTTCCAAAATCTCAATTTCTTTAATTTTTAATGTTTTTTTTATGATTGAAACAAAAACTACGCACCCCATCAAAAAATTATTTAGAACAAATTTGTAGATCTCTTTGGGGTGAACAACTTTTGTTTATTCATTTTTTTCGAGTCTTGTGTCTGGTTTCATAAAATTTAGTTTTTTTAATTTTTAATGTTATTTTTCAGGATTAAAACGAAAACCACGCGTATTATGAGAAATTGATTAAGAACAAATTTTGAGATTTTTTTAAGTGCACAATTTTTATGTATTTATATTTTTTGTAGGCTTGGTTTGACCGCAAAATAAACCTTTTGATTTTTCATCATGTTTTGAGCGGTCAAAATTTGCATTGTCGATTTTAAAAAAAAATTCAAGAAGTTGTTCTAATAATCTTGTAGAGTTTTCAAAATGCAACGTTTTTCTTTCCTTAACTTTTTTTCATATCGTGCGTTTTTTGGCTTAAAATTCTCATTTTCGTTTGTTTTTTTGAATTTTGAATTTTTTGAATTCTTTTAGGAATTACACTTATTACAACTAATTCAATTACACTAATTTAAAAAAAAGTTTTGAAATATCAAAGACTAAAGAAACATTTTTAATTTTCAAATTTAGTTTTCAAACAAAAATTTGGATTTTATTTAATTTCGAATGATTTAAAGTGTTGATGTTTAATTTTAAGCATTTACAACTTGAAACCAGTTTTATTTAAAAATATTATATTGTTTAACGTGTAAAAACTTGTCAATTTCAAAAATTTAAGGATTATTATATCTACAACTTTTATTTTTGTACAATATTTTAATTTTGAATCTTTTCATTTTAAAATATTCAGATTCAAAATTTTGGGTTTTAGAAATTACACTGATCACCCTTTTGCTTTTTCAAGAAATGATAAATAAATAATAAATTTAAAATCGTCTTGAGAACCGACACCCCTTTTATTGAATATATCTATAGCAATCACGTTTACTCATATGAGTGCGACAGAGCAAAAAAATGACTCCTCAGAGTCGTGAGGAAAAACGAGACAACTATCGTCTATCTATAAATATCGTCTAACTATCTTGCTCTTCAGGTATTCTGTGTAAGACGAGAAGAAGAAAGAAATGATGAAGCTGTGGTGGGATAATAGGGAATGTAAAAAGATGGAAAGGAAGGTGAAGAGAAAGTACAAGAAGAGGAAAGGGGGTAATGCGGAAAGAGAGGAGTACGTAGAAATGAGGAAGGAGTTTAGATTCATGTGTGAAAAGAAAGAACAAGAAAAGGAGAAAGATATGGAAGAGGAGTTAGGAAATGTTAAGACAGAGGGGGACGTTTGAAAGATAATAAATAAGGTTAGGAAGCGTAGAGTGGGGATAAGCGAGAAGATAGGGAGTGAGGAGTGGAGGAAGTTTTTTAAAGAAGGGCTCAGGAATTTCAGGGCTCAGATTCAAAGAAGGGGAATGGTGGGAGTAGAAGAACGGGGGAGGCAGAGATGGAGGAGTTGAATGGCGATGAGATGGAGAAGCAGATAAGGAAGTTAAGAAGGTGAAAAGCAGCAGAGCTGGACGGGGTAGAGAACGAAGCATGGCTGTTTAGTACACAAGAGGTTAGGGAGAGGCTGAAGGTGGTAGTGAAGAAATTATGGAGGGGTGGGATTCCCAGGAGGGTGGAGAGAAGAATTGATAGTACCGCTGTATAAGAAAGGAGATAGGGATAGACAGGAAAATTATAGACGGATTGCGCTAATGAATACAGCGTTTAAAGTATACGCGATGGTGGTGGGGGGAGAGACTGCGGAAGGATGTCTAGGGGCAAGGAATATTGCCAGAGACGCAGACGGGCTTTAGGACTGGCAGGAGTACTATCGACAATAGCTACGTTCTGCAGCACGTGGTGGATAGAGAATTTAGCGAAGAAGGGGTCGAGAGTGTACGCGTTTTTTTGTGGATCTCAAAGGTGCGTTTCCTTCGGTTGATAGGGGGAGGTTGTGGGAGGCGATGTAGGATAGGGGAGTGGAGAGAGGCCTGATCGAGAGGGTAAGGGAGATATATGAAGAGACCAAAGATAAGGTGAGAGGAGGGGAGGGGATTTCGGAGGGATTCTGGATGGATAGGGGGTTAATGCAAGGGTGTCCGCTTAGCCCAACGCTTTCTGCGATTTGAATTGTTGATATGGAAAGTAAGCTGGACGCCGCGGTGGTAGGAGGACTCAGAATAGGAGGGGTTAGAATTTGGTCCCTAGCATATGCAGATGACATAGTGTTGCTGGCAAGAAGCGAGGAGGCGACGAAGAGATTGAGAAGATACCTGGATAAGACCAGGTTAGAGCTGAATGCGGAAAAGTCCAAGGTTATGGTGTTCAGAAAAGGAGGGGGAAGGGACAAGGGACAAGGGAGGGGAGTGGAAGTGGAAGGGAAAGGCGGTGCAGGAGGTGAAAGAGTTTGTGTACCAGGGCTTCTTGTTTTGGAAGAATGGGGGAGTGGATGGTCACATAAAAGAGAGAGTGAGGAGGGCAAATGTGGTGATGAGGCAGGTGTGGAAGTTGGGAAAAAAGTTATTCGCAGATGATTTTGGAAGGAGAATGAAATTGTTTGACTCACTAGTGATGAGTGTGCTATTGTATGGAGTAGAGGTGTGGGGTGGAAAGAAAGTGAAAAGGTAAATAGGACACAGGACAGATATGTAAAGTGGACACTGGGGTTGGCAAGTAACACGTCTAATTATATTGTCAGGAGGGAGACGGGGAGAACGAGTTTAGGGATTCTAGCGGAGAGTCGGGCGTGTAAATATGAGAAATTTTTGGAAGACGGGGGAAGTAAGCTGGTTAGGGAGTGTTGGTGGGAGAAGGAGAACAGGAGAGGGGTGGGAAGCTGAAGTTTGAAAGGGAAAGGTATTTTAGAACGAATGAACTGCAGATGGATGAAGTGAGAAGGATGCACGAGGAAGGAAGGAAGGTATATGAGTTGGTTAAGAAAAACAGCATGGAGAGAGAGAAGACAGCAGGGGAAGAGAGAATAAGCAAGTCAAGGTTTAACGGGAACTATGTATGGATTATGCCAAGGGTGAGAGCGCAATATTTATGTAAGAAACGAGAGAAAGGAAGTCAGAAGCTTAAAGCGAGGATGAAATGTGGGTGCATGGAGGGTTTTAATAGGTTTTGGCTCTCTAGGGAGAAGAGGAATTGTGAACTGTGTGGGAAGAGGGGTGCAAGAGTGGAGCACTGGTTGGAGGAGTGCGTGGAGGTGGAAAGGAGTGGGATAAACATGGAGGTATTGATGCATGAAAGGGGGGACAAATGGGCAGTAGCATGGTCGAAGGGAGTGTTGGGTAAGATGAAGAAGAGAAGGAAGGAGGAAGAGGAATGGAGAAGGAAAGATTGTAAATAGGAGAGGAAGTAGATATAAGTAATCTGTAAATATTGTAAATAGTAGTTAACTATTAGGTATTATCCGCGGAAGCAGAGTTTGGCAATGCTAGGCAATGCGAAAAGTAGGGACATTCGAGCGAGGCGAGACGAAGCGAGGAAGTCAAGGCGATAAGTGCGTGCGGTCTTAGATATAAGGTATGGATGGATGTTAATTTTTGTAAGGGTTAGTTTTAGGAAAATTCTGTGAAAAATGGAAGTGTAAGCAAGTCAATTTTTTAAGGCCAGCAGGCTGAAAAATAAACGTTTATCTATCTATATTCATGGACACGTGTCTATGAATGTTCGTCTTCGACGTACGTGGGTTAGCGTTTGTAGATGATAAGGTTGTTGTGGCAGAGGCAAGCGAAGACTTGCATTGTATGTTAAACAAACTGAATACAAGCATGGGGAACATGGGCCTGAAAATTAATGTAAATGGAACACAAATTATTGTGTTTGAAGGGAAGGGTGAGAAAACAATGTGCAACATTATCCTAAGTGATGAGAGAATAGAACAAGTTAATAAGTACGTATATATCTTGGTAGCCTAATCACTAGTGACGGAAAGATAGATGGGCAGTTAGATAGACGTGTAAACGATCGTAAGAAGGTTATCGGTAGAGAAGGGCCCATTATCAGAACTAAAAATATATCAAGTAAAGCTAAAAGGGCAATACATAATTCTACATTTACACCGACTGTGCTGTACGGTAGCGAGATCTAGACCTATCAAGAAAAGGATAAAAGTAAAATTAACGCGATTAACATGAGATTCATGCGCATGATATGTGGCAAAACACTGATGGAGAAAGTGAGTAATGAGATAATCTTCAATCAATGGGGTGTAGAGGAAATAATAGTTGACATATGTGAAAAAAATTCTCTGAAATAGTTTGGGCATGTTGAGAGAATGAAAGATGAACGACTACCGAAACAAGTGTATCAAGGTAAAGTAAATGGCATTGTGCACATAGGGGGCATAATTTCTGAAGTGTACCCACCTCGAAAATGAAAGTTGTCCGATCGGGCTAAAAATTGGCCCAATTGTAGTCCTATTAGATAGTACTCCTCACACCAAAAATTAATTCATTTTGATAATTATTTATCAAAGTGGAGGGGGTACAATTTTTGGGGTTTTCAAGCAAAGCCTTAGTTTCAAACGTTTGTAACTTTTGTCCTATTGCCTTAAACAAAATTTCACCTCAAATATTTTTGATAGATTTTTTCACAAACTTTCTGGTGGTGATAACGATTTTTGAAAAAAGTCAAAATTTGATCCGAATTTTTGAAAATCAAAAATAAATTTGACTTTTTTTCAAATACGGGCACTTTTTTTTTTCTTCAAAATATTTTTAAAAGAAAGCTGAGATTTTTTCCTATAAGACCCCCAATTTTCAGAGTGGCAAATTAATTCGTCTTTGAGTAATAGAACGATACGTAAACAAGATGCCGTGATGGGGCGGGTGGCGCGCGATTTCCCCTAGTGCGCTCACGCCGAGGATCTTTGTGCAACGCTTTAGTGCCAGTTTTTCAAGTTAAGTAATATTATATAGTAATATTATGTGTCTTTCTGTTTGATTTTTTGGTGATAGTTTCAACAGTTGTTTTCTTTGCAGGCCTCTTTTGCGGTTTCTGTTTTTTGCTATTCGAGAAGATGTCGTATTTCTCAGAGGACGAAAACTTCTTGAGTTGAAGTTTTCCATTTTGAGTGGGAATGAAAGCGTGATACTGTAATGTACCTGGTATAGTGACAGCTTTGTCAAATCTGGCTTTCAGTAATTCGGTGGCTAAGGCATGATTTTCTTTGCTGCTGAAAAAAATTTCGGTTTCCTTACAGTTACTCTTTGCCCACTGAAACAAAGCATGGGGAGTGAGTATGTGATTTTTCGGAGAACATTGTAAGCTTGAACGTGCTGCTTGTCTCTTTATATTCGCTCTTATACCATCACATGCACCCTTACCATGAGATGTACCATGGAAGTGCCATTCAGCTTGGATACCAAAATCTTCTTCATGGGCTTGGAGATTAACAAAGCTACTCTTATTTTTAAAATGTTGCCCTGCACCATCAGTGAAATAGTAAATTTTCTTTGGCCTGAAATGAGTTTTCAAGTAATCTACTATTATCTTTTGATACTCGTGAACAGCCACCGTGTCGTGAGCTAAGTTATCAGATATGATTGCGATACTTACGTGCTTGAGCTCTCCATCTTTTTTATAATAAATCACCACAGTGAATATTGTAGCTTGGTCGTTATTCCAGTGGAATGATTGCGCTGCATTCTGAATTATGAAGGCGTAATTCTCAGCGAAATCGAAGCAAATCAAAAACTCCCCGGGCAATAAATTTTCCTTCAGGTTTTTGAAAAAAGATGATTGCTCCTTTGAAATAAAGTGATGAGTTTTTAATTTCAACAGCCTTTCACATAAATCATCTAGGAATTCATCAGTATCCATTACCAGAGTTTTCAGACTACATCGGTCGGTCTGTAACCAAATTTCAAATCTCACTTCATTTATACAATGTTCATCAAAAGCTTTTGTGATGTTATCTTTCAAGTTCGCAGTACCTGGACAGTTTTCACACTCTCCTAAATGACAGGAACTTGAAGAGTTAGGACATACAATAGCATCCAGACAGCCGTGATAATTTGTGAGCACCATGTCAGTATCCTCTGTTAAATGTTGAATATTTATTTCATTTAACATCAACTTGACATTCTCATGATGCACGCAAACGCACACATTATGAGTGCCACTGCTTCCTGCTAGAACACAATGACGAGGTCTGAGTTTTGTGAATTTCGAAATACTGATCTTCAGGCCTACGTGTTCTGACGTAAATTGAGCATATAACTCGTTGAGATTACACAGTAGTAACCTTTTCTGAACATGTGAACGAGTTCCATCATCATTCTTGATCGACACAAAGTCTTTCATCCCTGGCATCATTCGACTTATATCATCGCGTTCGTAAAAGGTTTTCACTAGAGTTTCAGTTTCAGGAGTCAATGCTCTTCCTCTTTTTGGATTCGGAAGCGTAAGAATTACATGCTCTGAAACTAATTTTTTGACAGTTCTTGCTTTTCGCTCTGATGTATTGAACACCTGCATCAGTTTTCTTCGTCCCCAAGATTTTGGCGCAAGCGAAAGAAGTTGAAATTGTTCTTGAAGATCTTTAGAGGCATTGCATTTTTCGATGATTTGATCAAGCACTTCAACACCAGCTTTATGATATTTGTTTTCACACTGCAGCTTGGTGTCCAAGACATCTAAATCTTCTTCGCTGTCACATAGCTGATCTTCATCATCGTCAGAAATCATTTCATGATCCTCATATTCTACCTTATTTCTACCAGAAGGCTCTGCAACATCTCCAAAGTTCAAGGATGATGTTCCCGCTGAGTTGATGAGTTGGTATCTACATGAACTGCAAATTCGAGCTCCTTCTGGTAGTGTAGGCAATTTCAAACGCAAGTCCTGGGAAACACAACGGAGTTTAAGCTTAGTTGATTTATGCCTCATTTTTTGAAAAGGATTAATACATCTACTCTTCCAAATTTTAATCACTTTTTCAGAGGGCATCGTGCAAAAAGTATTTTTTTTTAATTGAAAAAAAAATTTTTAGAAGAGAATGACCAAAGTCACGATTTTTCCAAAAATACAATTATGAGAATAATAGATAAAGGAGAATAAGAATGAGAAAATGAAGAATAAAATAAATTTACGTACAAACCTGCTTCGATAAACTCGATTTCAGATCAAATCTGCGAGTAAAATACGAATATTAAATTCCAGTTTCTTATACTGTTAAAAATTATCTTCTCTTGTGAGAATGACAACCATCTAGTGGCAGACAGCCATTTAGTGGCAGAAGTAGGAAGTGAAAAATGCGCGGGTAAATTCAAAAGATATATATTCTCACTTCTAATTTTTAAAGCATATTCCCAATTAATTTTACACTGACCGTAATGCAGGCCTTGTTAATTTCACCCTGAAAATGCAGAGAGCAGTCATTCTTGTAGCATATAATATTACTTAACTTGAAAAACTGGCACTAAAGCGTTGCACAAAGATCCTCGGCGTGAGCGCACTAGGGTAAATCGCGCGCCACCCGCCCTATCACGGCATCTTCTTTACGTATCGTTCTATTACTCGAAGACGAATTAATTTGCCACTCTGAAAATTGGGGGTCTTATAGGAAAAAATCTCAGCTTTCTTTTAAAAATATTTTGAAGAAAAAAAAAGTGCCCGTATTTGAAAAAAAGTCAAATTTTTTTTTGATTTTCAAAAATTCGGGTCAAATTTTGACTTTTTCCAAAAATCGTTATCACCACCAGAAAGTTTGTGAAAAAATCTATCAAAAATATTTGAGGTGAAATTTTGTTTGAGAAAATAGGACAAAAGTTACAAACGTTTGAAACTAAGGCTTTGCTTGAAAAACCCAAAAATTGTACCCCCTCCACTTTGATAAATAATTATCAAAATTAATTAATTTTTGGCGTGAAGAGTACTATCTAATAGGACTACAATTGGGCCAATTTTCAGCCCGATCGGACAGCTTTCATTTTCGAGGTGGGTACACTTCAGAAATTATGCCCCATAGGTAGATCGCGGAAAGAATGGTTAGAACGTGTAAATGGGACACTAATTCGAAGAGACATAAGATGCCATAGAAACACAAGGGCTTGCATGAAAAAATGCATGGACGTGAAGGAAGCTAGAGAGATATGCCAGCACAGAAAATTGTGGCGACAAATAGTTTATCAAAAAAGTTTCAGTGGAGTGATTGGCGCCTGAAAAAAAAGACCTCGGATACTCATGGGCCCGAGTGGGTAGTTTCACATGATGACTTTGTGAGGCTATTCACTTGGGGTGATCGCTAGAGAGATTGATCAGCAACCTGGTGCGGAGCAGTGTTGCCGAACGAACATGTTATTTGAACAAGTCACACGGGAATTCTAGATCAATCTAAAAATCTATACCCCCTCCCCCACATTACTCCCTTCCTCACCAAGTGAGTCCACGCTTATCCCGAAAGGGAAATGGCTTAATGGTATAATAGATTTTTCAGTGTAGCTGAGAGTAAAATTTAATGCAAAATTAGGAACAAATATTAGAGTAATGATGATCAATACAATTTTTAATTTATTTTGCAATACCTAAATAAGCAGTCCCAAGTCGAGGTACAGAAATAAATGTCATATGCATTTGATATAATAGTGTTACATAATGTAGAAAAGTTGGAATTTTTGACAAAATTGAGTGCGAAGGACGAGATAAGTGATGAGAATGTATTCATTAAAGCCGAAGGAACTTTAACAAAAGAGAATTCACAATCACATAATTACAGTTGTCGATGCTTTGACCTTTAGTTTTAAAAAGTTCTGTGCATAAATGTGGGGGAGATATGAAGACCGAACGCGTAGGGCGAGGTAAATACATCTATCGCGCGCAAAGCGCGAGAACCAACAGTCTCGCGCCCTAGGTGCGCTCAATCTTGCGAGCGAAACGAGCCGCGCGCGATGAGAATGTGCCCGCGCAGCGGGCAGATTGGTTTAAAAACAATTTCATGCAGTGTGTCTGCAATTTATGTCCCCATAATTATTACTTTACTGTAAGAGTTAATTATTTTATTAAGTTTATTAGTTTATGATCTGTTAGGTTTTTATTAGGTAGCAAATACATAGAGACTAACATAACTTCACTAAATTCAGTTTTTACTACAAAAGTGATTGCTCTTACGTATAGGGGAAACCACCCTACAGTAGATAATGATTTACAGTAGATAATC